>PVKA01013990.1:9043-53694 GCA_004027165.1 Ctenomys sociabilis | reverse complement strand
AAGAAAACAGAAATTATCCCATGCACATTATCTGACCACAGTGCAATGAAACTGGAAATAAATGACAAAGAAACCAGCAAAACCAGCTAAATACATGAAAATTAAACAACTCAGCAATCAATGCGTCACACAAGAAATTCAACAAGAAATTCAACAATATCTACAATTCAATGAAAATTCAAGTACAACTTACCGGAATTTCTTAGAGGGAAAATCATAGCTATGAACTCACACATTAGGAAAACAGAAAGGGAACAAATAAACACCCTAACGTTGTACCTCTGACATCTAGAAAAAAAAAGAGCAAAACCCAGAGCACAAAGACAGCAAGAAATCATGAAGATTAGAGCAGAAATTAATTCAATTGAGATGAAGAAAACAGTTCAAAGAATCCATAAATCAAAACTTTGGTTCTTTGAAAGACTGAATAAAGTTGATAAGCCTCTAGCCAACCTCATCAAAAGGAGAAAAGAAAAAATTCAAATACAAGCAATAAAGAACGAAAAGGGTGAAATCACCACAGACTCCGTGGAAATCCAGAAGATTATCAACAGCTACTTTGAGAATCTTTAGGCTCACAGAATGGAAGACACAGATGAAATGGACAGATTTCTAGAAAGGTACAAATTACTAAAACTGAATTAAGAAGATGGGACAACTCTCAATAAACCAATAACAGGCAATGAAATATAAAATGTAATAAAAAGCCTGCCGACAAAGAAAAGTCCAGATCCTGATGGATTCACAGATGAATGGTACAAGAAATTTATATACGATATAATTCCTACACTCCTCAAACTATTTAATGAAATTGCAAAGGAATCAGTCTTCGCAAAATCATTTCTGGAAGAAAGTATTATACTGATTCCAAAACCAGGGAAAGACACAACTAAAAGAGAACTACAAGCCAATCTCCCTCATGACATAGATGGAAAAATCCTCAACAAAATCCTAGCATATAGAACATAGCAAATCATCAAGAAGATTATACATCATGACAAGGTAGGATTCATCCCAGTGATGCAAGGATGGCTCAATATTCAAAAACCTATAAATGTAATACACTATATTAATAGTCTGAAATCTAAAATGCACATGATCATCTCAATTGATGCAGAAAAAGCTTTTGACAAAGTCTAGCACTCATTCATGTTCAAAGTCCTACATAAAATTGGAATAGAACGCCTCTACTTCAATTGCATAAAAGCCATCTATGACAACCCAATGGCTAATATAATTCTAAATGGGGAAAAACTGAAATCTTTTACTCATAGATCTGGTACAAGACAAAGATGTCTTCCATCACCTCTCCTCTTCAATGAAGTTCTGGAATCATTAAGTACAGCCATTAGACAAATAAAATGAGTAAGAATAGGTAAAGAGGAAGTTAAATTATTACTATTTGCAGATGGCATGATACTTTACTTGGAAGACCCAAAAAACTCCACCAAGAAGCTACTAGAATTGATATACAAATTCAGTAGCATAGCGGGATACAGAGTCAATACACAAAAGTCAATTGCATTCCTCTACACAGATAACAAACACACTGAGAGGGAAACTATAGAAACCTTTTACAATAAATCAAATACCTTGGAATTCACTTAACCAAGAAAGTCAAAGATATTTTCATGGAAAATTACAGAACCCTAAGAAAAGAGATCATAGAGGATTTCAGAAAATGGAAAGACATTCCGGGCTCCTGGATAGGAAAAACCAACATCATGACGATGGCCATACTCTCAAAATTGTTGTACAGATTTAAGGAAATCCCTATCATACTGCCACCAACATTCCTCCAAGATCTAGAGATATCATTCCTAAAATTTATTTGGAACCACAAAAGACCTAGAATAGTAAAAGCAATCTGAGCCAACAAAGACAAGGTAGGAGAGATCACAATTCCTGACTTGAAATTATACTACAAATCTGCTGTGATAAAATCAACATGTTATTGGCAATAAAATAGACGTGAGGATCAATGGAATAGATTAGAAGATCTAGAGGCCTCTACAAACATACTCTGCCACCTGATCTTTTTTTTTTAATTCATTTATTTATTAGTGTCTCGCTACACATCACGGATTTTTTTTTTTTTGCGGGGGTGGGGGGTGAGCTCAGCCCAACCTGGGGGGAGGGGCTGGCATGGCATGTGGTGCTGGGGCTCGAACCTCCATCCCTGAGAGGCGTTTTAGACCGCTGAGCTACCTTGCCAGCCCTGCCACCTGATCTTCGACAAAGGGGCCAAACCCACTTACTTGAAGAAAGATAGCCTCTTTAACAAATGGTACTGGAAAAACTGGATCTCTGTGTGCCAAAAACTAAAACTTGACCCAGGTTTATCACCACACACTAAGCTAAAGTCAAAACAGATTAAAGATCTAAACATTAAAACAGAAACACTCAATCTCCTGGAAGAGAAATTAGGAGGAACTCTTGAAGACATAGAGATAGGCAAAGAGTTCATGAACAAACATGTGTTCACATGGGAAAATCTTTAAAGAATTAACAGCTGGGATGAACTCTTATTGTGAAATTTTTGCATGTCAAAAGAAGTTATCAACAAAGTGAAAAGACATCCCACAAATTTTGAAAAAATCTTAACTTATAAGCACTCACACAAAGGTCTGCTCTCTATAATTTATAAAGAACTAAAATAAATTAGGGCCCTCAAATATAAAGATCCAATCCAGAAATGGGCATCTGAGATGAATACATACTTCTCAGAGTATGAAATTAAAGTAGCGGATAAATGTATGATAAAATGCTCCATACAACTGGCCATCTGTGAAATGCAAATTAAAACAACACTGAGATACCATCTCACTCCACAAAGGATGGCTATGATAAAGAAATCAACTAACAACAAATGTTTGAGAGGATGTGGGGAAGAGGGAACACTTCTCCACTGCTGGTGGGAATGTAGACTCAACCATTGTGAAGATCAGTTTGTAGACTCCTCACAAAACTAGGACTGGAAATCCCATTCATGCCAGCTATCCCACTACTGGGAATTTTCCCAGAGGAACTGAAAATATCATATCAAAGTGATATATGTGTACCTATGTTTATAGCAGTACAATTTGTGACAGCCACATCTTGGAAACAACCAAGATGCCCGTCACATGATGAACGGTTGAAAAAGATGTGGTATTTTTATACAATGGAGAATTACTCATCTGTAAAAAATGATAAACTTGAAGCATTTATATTGAAGTGGATGCCACTCGAACATATACGCATAAGTGAAATAATCCAGACCCACATGTGCAAATACTATATAGTCTCCCTAGTATAAGAAATCAAAAGAAAAAATACAAATAGAAAGTATAACAACAACTAAAAGGAATTTAGACAGATAGTTAGGGTAAACTGAAATGCATATGTTGCAGTGTTATAATCAGCTTCTCTTCTGGATGGTTAACAACCTAAGTTTGCAGATCAAAAATCAGAGAAATGGAATGGCTTCAAAGTCAATCAACATTTTGGCCCTAGCCTTTCAAGGTCAGTGAAGACTCAGGACACAGGAGAACCTGTACTGTAACATCATGGAACTCAGTTGTGCACCAAATTTTCTGATCAAGAAGATTATGGAGCCACAGAGGATCAATGATTTATACTGTGCCTAAGGAGAGTCACATGGAGATAAATCTTTCTCTCAGGCTTTCACAGAGAGCAAATTGGTCAAGCAGTGGCCATGACTCATCCACATGGCTGACACTGACAAAGGATCTATAAAGTGAGGTGCAGGGTTACAGGATAAACCCTGAGGGGACTTGACTGACCTCATCAGATACAAAAGTTACATTTTTTGTTATATAGGTCTTGCTCTATCTCAGTCTTAACCATCCAGCAGGAAAGTATAAAAACAAGGTGTATAAAATAAAACCATAATAATATGCTGAGCTGTAAATGGCTCTAGTCAACAACTTCTTTGGATAAGCCACTACTATTGTGGACTGCTTGGCTGTGTTGGATTGTTTCAGTGAATTCACGCACCCACAATAATTGAATGACAGTAGAATACCCATCTCTGACAGGACTAAACAAAAAGGGGGATACAAAGGAAGGACCATTCTGTATTTGCGTATGTAGTACAGTTAGCATAAATATGCAGTACTTTCACGTAATTCTATGAGAATAAAGATTTGCACTCACAGTGTTTGAACAGGATATCCTGTCTGCTTCCTGTACTATGGATAACCACTAGGAAGATAACAATGTAAAAAGTATTAATTATTGAAACTTACTATAATTCAGCTTTAAAAAAAGGTTTAATTCAACGAACAGAGGCATGTGCTCTAACAGTGTTTGTAAATAGAATATCATGTCTGCACCTTGTACAACAAATAACCACTATGAAAACAATTTTCAATGTATGAATTATTGAATCTGTTCTACGAATTTGAAAAAAAATGGAAAACCAACAGCAAACTGAAATTTGCACATTGGGGAAAGTGTTGGATCTGTCTTCTGGCTGCAAATTTATTTCTTTTCTTTTTTTTTTTTCTTTTTGAGACAGGGTCTCGCTATGCAGTTCAGGCTGGCCTTGAACTCACTTTGTAGTTCAGGCTGGTCTTGAACTCACAACAATTCTCCTGCCTCAGCCTCCCGAGCACTGGGATTACAGGCATGCGCCACCACGCCCGGCTTGCAAATTTATTTCTAAAGTGTGTGCTCATGATAGGCACTTATATTTTTCCATATAATCAATGTCACATTGCCTCATCTAGCTCCCATGCTGTATTGATTCCTTTATAAAATAAAAGTAAGCCTAAGTGGAATAAAAAAGATCATCTATCTCTTTTTAAGGATGAAGTGGAGCCTTTTAGATTTGTTTTACTCTTTCTCCCTATCATCTCTATTGTACCTCTCCAAGGTACATTTGTCAACACTCTCAAAAGCAATCTTTCTAAACTATAAATTTTAACTGATGGTTTTTTCTAAAACTCCAAGAGGGAGAATCGCCTGCAGCCCCATCACTGCTGGCCCCACCACTCTTCACCCATCTCTCTCCTGTTTCATATTTTACCCCAGAGTGGTCACCACTGTCAGACTCTCTCTTTCACTCTGCAACTTGACACATGCTCATTCCTTTTGCTAACATAGATTTTCTAATGTTTTCATGTCACTGGTTCCACAGCACTTTTCAATCTTTTTGGCATTTTTTCTAAAAATTTCCTCATTTTATTTGTCCCTCCAGGGTTCTCATGTCTCGCATCACTCAGTAGGCCTAGAATAAAGTTCATATGTGCTCACTTACTTCCTTTTAAATTACAAGACTTAAATAAATTGTATTTGGTCCTTTCAAAATGAAATCATGGAGCTCTGCCCCCTGATTCCCAGGCCATCCTGCAAGAGTTCTGCCAAGCTCCACCAGCCCTTCTCACCTTGAAGACTATCAGGAAGACCTGACTAGCACAGGGACCTGCAGAATCCTTGGAAGCCCTACTCTGAACCAATGCAACATTGAGAGAGCCTTGCAAAAATTTGGACTGCACTCACCATCAGCAGACCCTTCTTGAACTGTGGATTGCCACCCTCACCTCAGTGAGGTAGACTCACATTGAACCACACACAGTAGGAGCTTTTATGAGCCTACTTCCACCATTCCACTTCCTGAGAGTCTTGGTGACCCAAACCCTTGCCACCTACTATCACTGCAGAGTCTGGGAAAACATTTGCAGCTTCAAAAAATGACAAAAGGAAGGAACACAAGGCAATCTCAGCCCATGTAAAACAAGTCCAGGCAACAAGGTCATAGAAGAACTTGGAAATCAAACACCTGAAATCTCTGGGCTAGCAATTGAAGTAAAGAAACACTCCATCAGGCTATGGAGGAAATCATATCACATGTAATTTCTCAGGTAAAAAAGGAAATGACAATTGTGAAAGAATTGCTCAGTAATACTAAGGAAGACATAGATTTAAAAAATAGAGCGAAATAGAAAAATTATGGAAGCATTGAATGAATAATACAGAAAAGTATTAGAATACATGAAACAGACTCAAACAGATCCAAGACATTAAGAAAGCTGGAGAAACCACTTGAACAAAACAGAAGATAGTCCAATAATCCAAACTATCTTGTTTTGTTCAAGTGATTTTGGCAGCTGTCAGTGGAATTCTTAATGTCCTACAATTCAAGTACCTACAATCTTTGTACTGGCATCAAGTATGAACACTTCCTTCAAAGACTTCTCCAAATACAGCTCTCTAATGGCAATGGAACACTCATCACTGACAAAACAAAACAAAAAAGGGGGGGATGTAAATAAAGGAACGTTTGTTGTGAAAAAAATATATACATATATATTTGTATATACAAGATAGTCAGCCTAGATATAGAGCTACCTTCTATTAGTTCAATGAGAAGGTCTATACTAATATTGTTTAGACCAGATATCATATTTGCATCTTGTCCTCCAAATAACTACTACAAAGACAACAATATGCAATGTATTAATTATTGTAACTGTCCTATTAACCTGTTCTGAAACTGTTTCATTATTATTTTATCTTTTTTCTCATTAAAATGAATAATAAATAAAATAATTTTTAAAAAGAAGATAGAATTTCAGTCATGGAAGATAGTATTTCAGTTAATGAACATGAAAGGAAACACCTCTTAAAAAGAACAAGAAGGCAGAAAATAACAGTACAAGAGCTACAAGATGCTGTAAAAAAATAATGTAAGACTAATAGGTATCAATAAAACAGCTGAAATCAACACAAAAGATATAAAAAGTGTTTGCAGAAGTAGTAGTGGAAAATTCCCCAAGCATGGGAAAAGAATCTGATAAGTGAGGCATATAGAATTCTAAATAGCCATAATCAAAATAAATCTTCACCCTTATACATAATACTCAATATCCCAGAAATTGAGCAAAAGAAAAAATTGTTAAAATCTATTAGACAGAAGAAACAGATCATGTATAACAGAAAACCCATCAGAATAACAGCAGATTTCTCAACACAGAGCATCAAATCAAGATTTGCAGTGAGATATTCTAAGGTCCTGAAAGTGCAACTTTCAACCCAGACTGATGTATCCTGAAAAACTATCTATCAAATTTAATAGAGAGGGGCTGGGGAGATGGCTCAGTGGAATAAGTGCTTCCCTGGCAAGCGCAAGGGCCTGAGTTCAATCCTCAGTTCTGAAAAAAAAAAAAATAATAGAGAGATTAGGTACTTCCATCACAAATATTAACAAATTTATGACAACCAAATCAGCCATACAAAGAGTACTGACAGATACTTTAGAAAGGGACAAAGATGACCACAATTCAAAATCAGCACAAGAGAACCACCAAGCAGAGCAAGTAATTAAGCAAAAGGGAAAATTAAGGATCCTACAGTAGGAAAGCAACATGACAAAGATAAGGTAATACATATGAGTTGTAACAATGAATATAAACAGTGTCAGTTAACCAATCAAAGAAGCAGATTGGCAGAATGAATCGAGGAACAAAATCCAAAAACATGCTGCATACAAGAAACACATTTAACTCAAAAATAAACATCCTGTTAACATTCTGCATATCAAAGGATGGAAAACAATACTTCATGTGACAGCAACCCAGAAAAAATCAGGGGTATTTATTCTGGTTGCTAACAATGTCAACTTGAAACTAAGTGTGACTAAAACAGATAAAAATTGGTCATTAAATACTTGTTAGGGGAAAACTGCAGAAGGAAGAGATAAGAACTATAAATATATATGCACCCAATATAGGAGCACACAATTATATGTGACAAATTTTATCAGACATAAAAATTCAAATGAGCAATAACATAATTATATTAGGAGACTTCAATACCCTGCAGACACAAAGAAATAGACTAACCATACAAAAAATTGATCAAAGAAATAACAGAACTAGACCGAACTTGTGAACAAATGGACTTAGTAGGCCTCTACAGAATTTTCTACCCAACAACATCATAATACACATTATTTGTACCTGCACATGCGACATTCTCCAAATCAATTCATGTGCTAGTACCTAGAACATGCTTAAGTAAATGCAAAGGAATTGAAATTATCCGATGCATATTATCTGACCATAGTGCAATGCAACTAGAAATTATTGACAAAAGAAACATCAAGAACTCTATAAACACATGGAAACTAAATAATACTCTCCTGAATAATCAATGGGTCACAGATAAAACTAAAGAAGAAATTTTAAAATATTTACAGTCAAATGAAAATACAGATACAACTTATTGGAACCTGTGAGATGAAATGAGAGATGTTGTAAGAGGAAAATTTATAATGATAAATTCTCACATGATGAAAACAGAATGAGCCCAAATAAACAATTTTATGTTATATGTCAAACTTTTAGAAAAAGAAGAGAGAGTCAAGCACAAAGAAAACAGGAAATTTTAAAGATCAGAGCAAAAAATAAATGCAGTGTACATAAAGAGAAAATGTGAAGAATTAATGAGCTAAAGATTTGGTTCTTAAAAACAATAAACAAATTTGGTAAACCCATAGCCAAACTCATTTTAAGAAGGAAAAAAAAATTCAAATTCATGCAGTGAGGTATAAAAAGGATACAATGACTACAGACTGTAGAAATTCAAAAGATTATCAATATTTATTTCCAAACTCTTCACTGCCACAGGATGGAAAATACAGAAGAAATGGACAGATTCCTAGATAAACATGAACTACCAAAGCTGAATTGAAATGATTTATAAAACTGTGAATAACACAATATCAATCAATGAAATTGAAAATTTAATAGAACCCACCAACAAGAAAGCCCAGGTCCTGAAGGACTCACAGGCGAATTCTACAAGAAAATTTAGGGAGGACCTGGTGCCAACTTTTTTCAAACTCTTCAGTGAAACTGAAAGGGAAGCAGTTCTCCCAAACTCACTCAGGGAGATGAGTATTACTGTGATACCAAAACAAGAAAAGAACCCAACCACAAAAGAAAACTGCAGGCCAATTTCCCTAATGAACATAGATGCAAAATTCCTCAATAAAATACTGCTAAACAAAATGAAACAAATCATCAAGAAGATTAAACATCTCAACCAAGTGGGATTCATCCGAACAATGCAGGGGTGGTCTCATATAGGTAAAGCCATAACTGTAATGACATCACATCAATAGAGCCAAAGACAAGGATCATCTCAACTGATGCAGAGAAAGCTTTTGACAACGTCCAACACTCATTGATGATTAAAAAATAAAAACAAAAACAAAAAAGCAACAGAACATCAGAATATAGGATCTTTGTCTCAACCTCATAAAAGCCAACTATGAAAAAACAACAGCTGACATCATACTAAATAGACAAAAATTGAAAGTCTTCAATTTAAAATCAAGAATAAGAGAAGGGTGCTTGCTGTCACCAGTCCTGTTAAATACAGTTCTGGAAAAATTAGAGCACTTAGACAAGAGAGATACAATAAGAGGAGCAATGATTCAAAAGGAAGAAGTGAAATTATCATTATTTGCAGATGATATGATATACACAGGAGACCCCCAAAAACTCTGCTAAGAGACTTATAGATTTAATAACTAAAATCAGTAGCATGAGAAGGTACAAAGTCAACACTCAAAAATCAACTGCATTTCTATACACAATGGATGCACTGAGAGAGAAATTATGGAAGTCACACCTTTCACAATAACACCCCCCCAAAAAAGATACTTTGGCCTCAATCTCACAAAGGAAATAAAAGGTTTATAAATGAAAATTATAGAACTGAAAAAAGAATCTAAGAGGATTTCAGAAAATGGAAATATATTCCTTATCCCTAGATAGGAATAACCATCATTGTGAAATGGCCATAACCCCAAATTATTATTCGGATTCAGTGCAATCCCAATTAAAATGCCATTGTTATACCTCACAGATCTAGAAAAAGATCTTAAAATTCATCTGGAACCACAAGAGACCTAGAATAGAAAAAGAAATTCTGGTAAACAAAGGAAAGGCAAGAGGTACCACAATCCCTGACGTGAAATTACATTACAAAGCTACTGTGATAAAATCAGCATGGTAATGGAATAGAAACAGACCAGAGGATCAGTGGAACAGATTAGAAGATACAAGCACATTCAGCCACCTTATCTTTGAGAAAGGGACCAAACATATTCACTGGGGAAAGCATAGCCTTTTAATAAATGGTGCTGGAAAAACTGGCTTTCCCATGCCAAAGGCTTAAAATAGACCTATTCCTATCACCATGCACAAAATTACAGTCAAAATGAATATATCAAAACTAAAACACTAAATGTTCTGGAAGAGAAAGTAGGTAGAAACCTTAAAGGGTAAGTAAAGAGTTCATGAACAAAAATCAAACTGCATAGGAAATGCTTCAAAGAATCAACAATTAGGATCTCATGTTTTTGTAAAGTTTCTGCATATCAAAAGAAATCACCAAAAGAGTAAAAATAAAACCCACAAATTGGGAAAAGTTTATAGTGGACTGTCCCTAAAAGGGCTCCAATCTAGAACATATAAAGAATCAAAAAGAGCTGGTGAGATAGCTCAGCAGACTAAGCACCTGTTTAAGCAAGCACAGGGACTGGGATTCGATCCCTGATACCACATGCTACAGTGGCCCCACCTGTCCTGGTGTACTGAACCGACCACCAAGACCAGGCATGGTGGCACATGCCTGTAATCCCAGGGGCTGGGGAGGCTGAAAATAGGATCACTAGAAAACTAAGCTTTGTAGTGAGACCCTGTACCAAATACATTTTTTAAAAAATTTAGAATATCAGGCTTCCAAAATTCAAAGAATCAATCCAAAAATGGGTATCTATGGGCCAGTGACATAGCTCAGCAAACTAAAGTGCCTACTTGGGCAAGCACTGGGACCATGGTTCAATCCCAGGCCATGCCAGCTCTGCCCCCAGGGTGGCCTCTGAGCCAGGCAGAGCCTGGATGCGGTGGTGCACACCTGTAATCCCAGTGCTGAGGAGGTTGAAAGCAGGAGGATCACCATGAGCCCAAGATGCATAGTGAGGCCCTGCAACAACTGAATACATTTAGAAAAAAGGGCAACTAGATGAATTTACACTTCACAAATGAAGAGATATAAATATGGAAAAATGTTCAACATCATTGGTCATTAAAGATATGAAAATTAAAACAACGCTTATATACCATTTATACCAGGAAAAATGGCTATCATCAAGAAGTCAGCAAATAAATGCTAGAGAGGCCATGGGGTAAAGGGAGCCCTTGTCTACTGTTGGTGAAAGTGCAGAATAATACATTATGTAAATCAGTATGAAGATTCCTCAAAGAGCTATGATTGGAAGTCTCATTCAAGCCAGCTATTCCCCTTTTAGGTATTTTCCCAAAAAAATTGAAATAATCATTCCACAGTGATATATGCACAGCCATGTTTATGGCAGAACAGTTTTTCATAGTTAAGTCTTGGAAACAACCTAAATGCCCATCAGCTGAAGAGTGGATAATGTGTGGTGTTTTTTCACAATGAAGTATTATTCAGCTATAAAAAGAATAAATTCAAGACTTTTGTAGATAAATGGATTCAGCCAGAGACTATACTGGCAAGCGAAATAAATCAGATCTACTTACACAAACATCATATTATCTCACTAGTGTGAGAACTTGAAAGAGCATTTAGAATTTATAAGGTACAACAGATACTGTGAAAGGCAAAGAAATTGTTCCATGGGAAGGAAAAACTGATATGAAGAGAAAGACAAATGAAAGAAGGGGAAAAGTCATATTTAGGTATATGTGCAAAATTATTTGAATAATTTACCTGTTAATTTCTGCTGATATTTTGAATCAGTTAATCCTTAAAATATATTTTCTCCTTCTTCTCCTTCCTTCTCCTTCTTCTTCTTCTGAATTTCTTACAACTTTTTTATTAAACAAATCTTACATGTTTATACCTGATAATCTGAGCAACTAATTTTAAGATATCATCTTGTAATACAGTAACCATTGTTGCATTCCTATTATTTTGTTTAGTAAAATTTTGTATTGCTTATAATACTATTTTTCTGTCACTATTTTATATTCTTTAAAAAAATAAAAAATAAAGAAATGATGGTATCTTAAATAAGTTTGAAGCAAAGTGTCATTTCCTGATCCAGCTCCAATATTAGAACCATGACATGTATCAACTTGAACTCTGAAAACCTACTCAATTTTCCTAAAAGGAATTGATGAGTACACAAATAACAGAAAGCTTTTCTGGAAGTGGAGAGTAACTAAATGACAGTTACCTTGCATGAGCCATACCTTGTGATTTCTCATAAGACTCCTACCTGTCTTACACTCCACCTGGTGAAACCCTTTGCATGTGTGTCACAAAAGAAACACTATTATAAGATTTTAACAGAAATAAAATAAAATTACATAAAATCAAGTAAATTAATCAATAAGACCCCTAGAAATTCTATGAAATTTCATTCATTTTGAATCAGTCCCCCGTTGTATCACATCTAGACTCTGAGATGCTCCTGTGTGAAATATGTGGGACATAATCCCCAAAATTTAAACAGTTTAGCTCCCCTGTCTCACTCATCAGTGAGCAAACCTGGCTTTGTACCTCACCCTGTCACTGTACCCTTTAGTCTCTCACGGTGAGTCACACCCTGCTTATGTGTGTGCAAAGACAGTTGCATCATCAGTCAGCCCTGCCTCTGACACTCGCCTCTCCCAGGCTGAACCTCTGGTTCTTCACACCTCCAAGCCATGCTCCGTGCCTCCTCTCTTCAGGATTCTAGAAATGCAGTGCAGGGGCAGACACCCCAAAACACAGTAAGAGTCCTGGTTCTCCTACCTCGGTTTTGGCTGCCTGTGTGTTCTATAGGTCTTTCTCATTTGTTTAAGAAGCTCCTAAATGGTCTGAACTACTATCTCTTTGATGTCACACACATCAAATAGCAACTTGACAAACAAGTAATTTGTGAAGCCTGTATAAGGTAGTGATTAAGATAAATGAAATAGTGTCTTAAATTTTGGCTTCAAAGCTGGACATGCTAGTATAGGTCCTCCTCATGGGAGACTGAGGCAGAGGGCTGGCTACAAATTAGTGAATTCAAGGCCAACCTGAACTACAAAGCTAGATCCTATTTCAAAAAAGCAAATGGCTGCAACTAATATATAGAGTGGATCACGCTATGCCTGATACACACTGTAGCTAACAAGCAAATGGCAAATATAAACAATAACAAACCGATGGACTCAAAAATGGTCCTCTTTTATACATCTGTGTGTGGGTGTGCATGAGTGGGTGTGTTGGTGTGGGTATGAGTATATGTTCGGTTACAGCTTCACAAGTGGAAAACTGTGAACGTGACTATGTTTTTAATTTATCTGTCTTGTCTTTTTCCTCAGTTAACATTAGAATTCTGTTTGCACTGGCTGAATGGAATTTTGGTAAGTTCATTAATGAGAATTGTTTATAATATATATGGTACATAATGAGCGATCAGTAAATGTTATAATACTATTAAACATACAATAGCTGAGAGGCTGCAATCCTCTTGCACAGTGCAGGCATTACATTCACAAGATTCCTAACAGATATTTATGCATTGTCCTGGGGGTCTAGGACAAGCAATGCTTGCCACTTCCTGAGAAATCATAAGTGCTTACAATCAAAGGCACTCATTGCAATCAAGGTCAATCTATTTATTGATTGCAAATTACTTTTCCTGTCATGTGTCCTGAATATGTCCCTTGGAATTGCAAAGAGAATCTCTCTGATACTTTCAGATTGTTTTTATGAACCTCCTAAATTCATAGAAAGTGTTGAAGAAGAAAAAAGAATTATATATAGACTATTTGACTCCAAAAACTTAAGGTTTTTAAACAGATGAAGTCACGATTTCTAATGCTAAAGTATTAGAAATAGATTTATCATTGTCCTTATTCCATTATGGAAAATTAGATGCAAGCTCTGTTATGCAAGTTTTTCAGGCAATGGACAATATATTCTTCAGTAGTACAGAGAATGGCTTCTAACCTTTAAACCCAAAAGGTAAGAACTGACAGTAATCTTGGTGTAAAGCTCTTCAATGGCTCTTGGAAATGTCTTTTGTGTTACCCCTTTATTTTTTGTTGTTGTTGTTGTTGTTTTTCTTAATTTTTATTTTATTGAAGTACAGATATCAATGAAACAGTTTTAAGATACCTTGACAAGATGGATTTGATAAATTAATACATTGCAAACTGTTTTCATAATGTTTTGGTATCATAGAAGGCAAATACATGATATTATACTTACAGACATTATTATACCGTATGTCTCTTATTAGTAAATAAAGAGAGTGTAGCTGTTTGCGTATCTTATTTTTTATACCTGAATTACATCAAAGATTCAATAATTAATACTTTCTACCTTGTTATTTCCCTAGTGGTTGTCCATAATACTAGAAACTGACATAATATCCTGTCCAACCACCATCAGTGCAAATCTTGCCTCTCATAGAATGATGTAGAAGCACAGCGTTATCTATCCCAACTGTATTGTCTATACACACACATCATGATTCTTCCTTTCTACACCCCTTCCTTTGTCTACACCTGTCAAAGATGGGCACTCCATTGTCATTCAACTAATTTAGGTGCCTGAACTCAACAACACAATCCAAAACAGTCCAGCATTCCACAACAACAGTGAGTTATCTGAAGAAGTTGTCGACCATAGCCATTTACAGCAATGTATACTTCATTTTTATACTTTTCTGCTGGATGGTTAAAACCTAGATAGAGAAAGACCTATATACCAACACATGTACTTTTTGTTTCATATGAGGTCAGTGAAGTCCCCTCAGGGGCGTTACCGCTTTAGCAAAGGCTAAGCATGAAGGAATCTTGACTAAAAATAGCTCAGTTTCTCCCTACTGCATGGCATAATGAGAAGCCCAACTGTTACCTTTCACAATACAGTGGCCATGCAGTTGATGATCACCGGCTAAGATTCATGACACAGAGCAGTAATGGGGGTCTCTAGCTCTTGTCCAGGAAAATACATTGGCTTTGTTGGATTATCCTTTTTAGGAGCATGTCAATCACACTCAAAGCATTAGCACAGTCCAAATTCTGAAGTTTGTCCTCTTAAAATCTGCTATGGGTTCTCATTCTCATTCGAGTGCTTGAGTTTACTAGTGATCTTTCCTCTGGAAATGTTCATGAGTAGCTTCAGAGAACACAGGTTCACCACAGTGTCTAACTACTTCTCTCACTAATTCCATTCCTTACATCACACACAAAATATGGGAGCTCTTGAGAATTAATTCCCCAGAAAGCATGGATCACTGCTTAAGGCCGGTGAGTGGATGTCTTCCTTCTGTGCCCAGTCTGCAGCAAGACCTGGAAGCCTCCCTTCTGAAAGAGATGTGAGTAAAGGACGAAATGGTTGGTTTTCTACTAACCACTTCTCCCAATCCACGTGAAAATGGAGCCATCCCTGAAATCAAGCACTGACTCAAGCATTCTATTTTTAATCCCCTTTTCAATCACGAGTTCTAAGATCTTGGACAAGTTACTTAACTTCTCTATGATTATTTTCTTCTTAAAAAAATGAAAATGATAGCCACCTCCAACTCACATGCTAATCAAATGACCAAAAAAATGCACAAACTTATTTATGTGTCTTCCAAATTTAAAGTAGCATTAACTTGATCACAGTATGTAACCAGTTTTGGCATGACTCATGGAGTTTTTCAAACTTGTCCTATGATCCTGTTTTTGAAATAGTCATTTATTAATAGAGATGACACAGCTGGCCAGGATAACACGCAAGCCTTAAGCAAGTTGCACTGGTCATGGGAGATTATGTCTTCTGCCCTCACCTTAGTGCACGTGGGCACTTTTAGAACTAGACACAGTAGACACTCTTGATCTAACCACATTTTCTTCTCATGTATGCATTTGGTACAGGGTCTCACTATGCAGCTTGGACTCGTAGTGATACTCCTGTTTTTAGCCTCCCCGGTGCTGGATTTGCAGGCATGTGCCATCACTCCTAGTCTTCGTGGTCAGTTCAGCGCACCTGGTGACAGAGCCAAAGTGATTTGTAGTGCCAGGTATTGAACGCGGGTCCCATAAGCAGGCACTTAGACTGCTGAGCTATCTTACCAGCCCCACATTTTCTTCTCAAATGCAAACCTAGGTCTAAGAAGTCTAGGAACTCAATGTAGAATTATTTTCTGTTCAAGATGAGCTAGACTGGTTTTGTTTTGTTTTGTTTTAATGTATGTTTTTCTGTGTGACAGGAAATCAGTAATTCTTACAATCTCAGGACTAGAATCTGGGGTCAGGGAGATGGCTCAGTAGAATAAACGCTTACCTGGCAAGTACAAAGACCTGAGTTCAATCCCCAGTTCCACCAAAAACATAAAAGACTAGAATCTGCCATAAGACTCACCTACCCTAATTTCATTATAGCTGCCTATGAAATCCCTGAAAGTTGATCATCAGCTAACTTCTGCTATGGTGTGTAAAAATCCTCTTGTCAAAAAAAGAATGTTACCCTCAATGCATTTTACCTCTTCCATTTAATGCTTAATGTTTTCTTTCAATTTTTAAGAAATAGTATTATGTTTGTCACCATTATTATCCAAGTTTGCCTTTGGCCAGTATTATAACTCATACAGTTCTACCATTTATTTCAGTTGCTAGAAAAATGTAGGAGCACAACATATAAAGATGATAAATAGATGACTATTCCCAAGAAGATGAAGGATTACATTTTGAGCAGTCTAAAATTGAAGGTGCTGGGGGCCTGTGGATTAGCCCAGTTGTTTAAAATCCTGCTTATGCAGATGCAGTCAGGCTCAGGATTCTGTGGTTCGATCTCCAGCTCCTCATGCCTTATCAGACCTGCCCTTAAGGCATACTGAGCCAGCCCAAAAAAAAAAAAAAAAAAAAAAAAATCCTTCTAAAATTGAAGTTGCTGAAGAATATTTAGGTGGACATGCTCAGCAATCAATTACAAGTCCAGAATAGAAACACTAAGACAGTTAAGTAGGTAAGTATAGATTTATATTAATCTCAGTATGTAAGTAAAACTAAAATTAAACATGAGAATTAACATTTAGTCCTTGCTATGTCTACTATACTATGCTAAACACTAAATATTGTTATGTTTTCTCCTTACTCCCATTACGAATGAATGAGATTGTGAGTAAATATATCCACAATGTAGACAAAAACAATAGGTTTAAGAAGTCTAGCAATTCAAGCTGCGTATTGCCTTGATTTATCTTATAAGAGACAGACACAGTTTTTCAGTTTAGATTCTATGAGATTTAATTGAACGAAAAACAAATCCCTAGAATAAACAATAGCTTGTAGCAGTCTATGTACATTTTTTAAATATAAAAGTGCCTCTACTAGGATGTGGGTAATACATCAAAAATTATGAACCTACTGGCAAAGCTTTTTCTAAAAATTAACATTTTTATTCTAAAATTAAGTATGTAAGTTTATTCATTTCTATCTGTGTTTTATAAATAAACTTCATTTCAGAGGCTTTTTTGAAATTTAATGTGTCCTATATTTGCTCTAAGGAATGATTTTCTGCTGATGTATTGGGTTTTCAGTTGAATTATGTTATTTTTCTCACAACATAAGCTGGTTCTAAGATGAGCCAGAGAACATAAAATACTCCATTTTCTAGCCCACTGCTTAAATTCCCTCCCCAGGAAGCATGCCAAGCATTCTGTCAAGCCTCACTGGATACTTCTGATAGGAAAATTCACTTTCTTTCAGTTTTCCCAACACAGCCCTGAACACTGGAAAGAGCCCAGATTTTTGTTCTACGCATACAAAATTGGAGATAATTTAAGTGTTTTTGCTAACCTAAGGCAGTTTTTGTACTCCCAAAGGAGGATTTGGAGATATTTAGATAAAATTTGGAGAGTTTATTAAGAGATCAAATTAGTCTAATAGTTTCAAACTGATTATCTTAAAAGTCATATTAATTTTACATCAAATTATAGAATAAAATTAGAATCAAATCTTCAGAAGTGAATATTCATTATTTTAATTATTTCAAAAATGTATTATGATGTACTGGAAGAGAAGGTAGGTAGAAATCTGAAGACACTGGTATAGGCAGAGAGTTCATGAGCAGAATTTAGACTGCATGGAAAATACTTCAAAGAATCAATATTTGGGATCTCATATTCTTAAAAGCCTTTTTCATAGCAAAGTAAATCACCAACAAAGTGAAACGACAACCCACAGAGCAGGAAAGAGTTTTAGCCCATTGTCCCTCAGTCAAAGGACTTCTGTCCAGACTATATAAAGAACTGAAAAACTCAGATTCTCCTAGTTCAAAGACCCAATCCAAATATGGGCATCTGAGATGAGCTCACTCTTCTCAGAGGAAGCAATACAAATGGCAAATATATAGATAAAAAAATATTCAACATTATTACTTACGTGAGACATGGAAATTAAAATAACACCGAGACAGCATCTCACCTCTGAAAGAACAGCTATCATCAAGATATCAACCAGTAACAAATGCTGGAGGGGCTGTGGGAAAAAGAAACTATTCTCCACTGTTGGTTGGAGTGTAAGAAATCACTGTGGAGATTCCTCCAAAAACTAGGATTAGACGTCTCATTCAATCTAGCTATTTCTTTCTTGGGATCTTCTCAGAATAATTAAAAACATCAGCATTAGGAAGATAGTTCTGTGGTCTAAGAACTGCCCAGAAAGTGTAAGGAACTGAGTTCAATCCCCAGTACTACATGCCGTGCCAGCCCCAGAACCCCAGGTATGCCATGCCAACCTCTGAAAAAAACAGGAGTGCTGATGCACACCTGTAAATCCAGCACTGGGGATGCCGAGACAGGAGGATCACTATAAGTCTGAGATGTGTAGTGAGATCCTGCACCAAAACAATAAATAAATAAAAGGTGTTTTTTTTTTAAATTATACATGTGCACCCATGTTTATAGCAGCACAATCTGCAAAAGCTAAATCTTGGAAAGAACCCAAATGCCTGTCAACCAAGTAGTCAATAATAATGATCTGGGATTTTTATACAATGGAGTACTACTCAGCCATAACAAAGGATAAACTTGAGACTTTTATAGCTAAACTGATGTAACCATACTCCTAAGTGAAATAAATGTGAAACATTGTGATGTCTCCCTGGTGTGAGAAACTAAAAGGATAAATAAGCTTTAAAATATACAACAGATATTGTAAAATGGGAAGAAACTGTTAAAAAGGAACTAAGCTGGATGAAAGGGGGAAAAAAAAAGTAGGGGCAAGGAGTTTTAGGGGAAAAAGATGATTCATTCTGTACCACTGCATAAAAAGGAAAGAATAAATAAAAAATTTTAAAAAGGGAAAGACTGCAAGTCAGTTATGCTATTATTGACTCTTAGTTCTCTGAAAAAGAAAGCTACTTATTTAATTTTTATGTTTTTGTTTTGTGCAGGGACTCACTATGCTGCTCTGACTCAGTGATTCTTCTGTTTTCAGCCTCCCCAGTGCTGAGGTTACAGGCACGGGCGTGGATGCAAGAAACCTAAGACTGGGGCCGGGGAGATGGCTCAGTGGAATAAACGCTTGCCTGGCAAGCGCAAGGCCATGAGTTCAATCCCCGGTTCCACCAAAAAAAAAAAAAAAAAGAAAAAGAAACCTAAGACTGGAGAAATTTTGAGCTAGTATCGATTGGATAATTTTTTTGTTGTTGTTTAAAATGAAAAGTTTATTTGCTCAGTACACCAAATAGGATGACAAATATACAGAAATATGTAGATCAACATAAAACAGTAATGTAAATGAAGGGCAGTTTCTTTAATGTTATGACAAGATACTCCCAGGAAGAATTTTTCCTTTAGTTAATTAAACATTTCAATAAAATAAAGGGTAATGGATTAAGTGAAGTCAGCTTGTGAATTTTTCTTAAAAATAAAATTCCAACTGTGTTAATCCATGCTTGTTAAACACTATAACTAAAATTTCCAAATAAGCACAACAGGAGATAAAGTAGTCAGTTACCTTTTTGCTGGAATTGTCCAGAGAAAAATAGTTACTACAAACACAGCAGGCAAACTGTTAGACTGACCAATCTAGAAGAACATACTGTACTAAATTTCAGTCTCAAATTGTGCTAAATGCTCATCGTTAGTATGGCACATTTTGGTCCATGATGTAGTTTAATTTTAATGCCAAGACATCACAATTTGTTACAGAAACATAGATTACTGTCGCATCTTTAAATTTTTAAATATATTTTAAAAAGCCAGGTATACTTTCACAAAGGCAGTTTTTCCCAGGAGGAATTTACGGGAAGTAGTCTGGGGTGCGTCGAGTAACATGACGCTGGGTCAAGCTGAAGAAAAGAATATTTTAAGGTATCATCCAATTCCATGATAGCAGCCTGGTTTCCACAACGGTAGTAGTAATCGGGTGCACTAAATATGGTAACCACATTCCGATCATGACACCAGTTGTATCCCTCCATTACTAGCTGGTGAGCAAGAGAAAGCAGTGTGAGACCATTGGCATGGTTAAATGTTTCAGAGATATCTTGTCCAAATGCATCATCAGCACCACGTGGTGAAATACCCCGCCCACTGCAGTCATCTGGGTCTGACCGTAAGAGATCGCACATTGGACCCTCATGGGGAGCTTCCTGCAAGCGATCCAGGGCTCTTACATGATCCAGTGCACCTATGGATAGAGAGGGGCCAACAGGGAGGCAGAGTATCCGTCCATCTACTAAAGCTGTAAGTGGAAGGTAACCAAAGAGATCTGTAAAATATTTCCAAACATTGGCATTTCCTTATTTTCGTAGAGATTCCTCATAGAAACCATACACTTGGGTAATTTGTCAGCTTTCATGGTTTCCTCTCAGTATGGCAAGGCGTCCTGGATAATGCACCTTTAATGATACAAGAAGAGTCCACAGAATAATAACCTCTGTCTACGTAGTCGCCCATGAATAGATAGTTTGTATCTGGTGATTTTCCACCAATTCTAAAGGTCATGGAATTGGCCGTGTACATCTCCACAGACAGTAACAGGACAACGAACCTCTTGCACATTTGATGCTCTTGTTAAAATTTCCTTAGCTTCTGAGGGGTCCCAGGCAGAAGACACAAATTCCGACCAAGGCAGTCACAGGATCGACTTTCAGGTTAATTTTTGGAGCACTCTGCGAAAGACTTCTGCCGAGACCAGCCATCCCCCTCATTGGAGAAATTTTATGCAGATAACTTTGATCCTGAGAAGCCATTTTAAAGGTAATAACAGGCAATGCACTAACTATTATTATTCTGCCATTATTTTTCTACGAAATCTTTTTTTTCCATAAAATAAAATAATGCATTATGTATAAAGAAAAACCATGCATGAAATGAATCTGGGTGTTTATTCAGGCATCTTCATTTGTTCAAGAAAGAATAAATATATTACAGGATGAAAGGATAGTGCTAAATTATTTGGACTCTATTGAAAACAAAGATTAGTAAAATCATGGCTTAATGAATATCAATTGAGTATGGTGAACTTTTGAAGACTATTTTTAATACCTTATATCAGTTAAGTGATCTCCTTGGACTATGGTCATTTTCTTTGAAATTATTAGCAGAAAGATATTTTCTGACTCTTGGAGCTGAAATATGTTGCTAGGAAAATGTTCACAGGCTTGGGATTTGTCATTTGCCTTTACTCTGTTTCCAGGAAATGGATTTAATATTTATGGTTGGAAGGTAAAGGCTTTGAAATAATTAGTAGTAGGTTCTAAGCGCAAGGGGCAAAGACTTTAGGGGAAAAGGATGATTCATTCTGTACCACTGCATATTTTCTTGTTTTTAAGGAAAATGAACCTAAGGGAAATTCTTTCTGAAAATTTTCATTTGTAAATTACATCTTTTGGGCTTACTTTGGTCCCAAGGGATGATTAACAAACCATTATAGAAATTCTATCTGCTAGTCATTTCTCTCTTGGATCATAGTGGTTATAAGCAGTTCAAAAGGCCTAAGACTTGCTTTCCTAACTCAGGCCGACAGAACAAACCCCATAATTTTCTTGATTCATGCAGTCTTTTCTTAAACCCATTAAAATAAAGAAAGTCTCCATACATTAGAGGACTACATTCTTGATTTCAGATAACTAGAAAATGTCCTTTTACCTGCTGACTGACCTCACTAAAGTTGACATTGAGAACAGCCGTGGACTGGGATTCTCTGCTTCTCCTGTCTGTGATGGAGTCATCTAAATTCTGTAGGAAGAGAAGGATAAAACTGAGCATGTTCTAATGGACCAGGTTCTCTCCTTTCAATGCTTTTTAAAAATTTTAGCCTTAAAGCTGTGTCTAAAATTGTTCTCACACCCCTTCTTCATGGCATGATCATTAGAGATCAAAGTATGTGCTTGGACATTGTTGAAAACTTTTAGATATCATTCACCAATCCAAATGTGTTGAGTTTACAAAGGCCTGCTGCTGTGATGAGGACATGCATGCAAAGGTGAATGAAAGAGACATTGTCCCAGCTCTCACTGCATTTTCTTTATAGCCGCAAACACACGATACAGTTAAGCAGACGTGACCAGAGGATGATGCCTCACATTCAATACTCAACCAATAATTGAGCTCAAAAGGCATTTTCATCCTTTAATGCCTATTTGAAAGTCTCCAGCAAACATGCTTTGAGGATGTAAAGAAATATAAGAAATGGCCGGGGGGGAGGGTGGTGCAGGCCTGTAATCCCAGCACTCGGGAGGCTGAGGCAGCAGGATTGTTGTGAGTTCGAGACCAGCCTGAGCTACAAAGTGAGCTTAAGGCCAGCCTGAACTGCTTAGTGAGACCCTGTCTCAAAAAGACAAAAAAAAAAAAAAAATAAGAAATATAAGAAATAGCTCCTGACTTGATGGAGTTCATAGACAGGGTTGAAATATAAATATATATATTTTTTGTTTAGTTTTGTCAGAGATGGGTATTCCAACATGGCTGACACTGACAAAGGATCTACAAACTGTGGTATAGAGTTTCAGGGTAAATCCTGAGAGGATTTGACTGACCTTGTCAGATACAAAAGTTACATTTCTTGTTGTATAGGTCTTTCTTTATCTTGGTCTTAATCATCCAGCAGAAAACTATAAAAATGAGTTATAAGAAGTGAAACCATATGAATATGCTGAGTTGCAAAAGGCCCAAGTCAACGACTTCTGACATCGCCAGTCCTACTATTATGGATTACTGGACTATACTGGATTATTTTGCTGCATTCACACACTGACTACAGTCCTTAACGGGCAAGAGCAGCCTGTTGACAGCTCCCTGCCCCCTGTGGAGGTGCTGGGTATCATATCTCAGCAATCAGGACAGAAACAAACACAAGCCTCAAAGATAAGCAGTTCAGGGCTCTGCTATGGTTTATATCTAGATGTGTCCCCAAAGCCTGACAGTGTTGTGGGAAAAAATGAAGCAATAGTATCCAGGAGCTCAGGAGAGAAAAGGAAACTTTACTGAGGCTAGTGGGCCCCAACGGAGTAATCTCCAAAGTCTGAGGGGGCGGTGATCACAGAGCCTGTCTTATTTATAGAGTGGTAACAGAAGTTACAAGAACAAAACAAACCTTCAGTTGAAGGTAATGGTACAGTGGCTCTTTTGTGGTGAACACAGTTGTATATAAGTTTTTTCAGCACACTCACAGAAGTTTCACTTTGATGGCAATTCACATGATTTAGCCTGAGTTCTGCAGCAGGGAACAGAATGATTGTAACTTTGTTGAAACAGAGACACTGTAACTAACTTTCTTTCCCTGGAGTGTGACCTGAAAGACCCTATCTTCCTCCCTGTCTCCTCTCTTTCCCTCCATTACATGAGCAGCTTTTCCTGTCCAGGATTATCTGCTATCCTGTTTCTTCTTCAGAGATGCAGACCGACCATGGCCTGAAACATGAGCTAAAACAAACCTGAAGTCCTAGAGCAGGATTTCCTCATCCTGGCAAGAATCGGGAAATACAGAATGAGAATCCAAGCTTTTGGTTCAATCTTTTTATTCCTTTGCTCAATACAAGGAACTGTCCATTCTAAGGTATTCCATCTCTGTTACTCTGAGAAGAACTGGTGTCCCTGGGAAATCTGAGAACAGATTTTATTTTTGCAAAGACTCCTTTCTTTTAGAGATGAACCATATTTTGCCTTAATAACATGGAACGGCTGATGTAATGTGATCTCCAGATCTCGTCCCTGTCACTCAAGCCTGGTGTTTCAACAAAATAACACAAAATAACTTGAAGTTTGCATAGTTAGCTCTGATTATTTCTTTAATTCTTTGTGCTAAATCTCAGGTGGTAAGTTCTATGTCTAGAAAGGTAGAGGTATGATAACAACAAAGGCTTTATGACTGACTCTAACAAGACATGACAATTCCCTTTGAAGACTAAAGAAGGAACATTCTAGAGATTCAACGCTATATGTAAACTTTTGGTATCCCTCTTCTAATCATTCCCTACTCTGGACATACTGAATGAGTCAATGTTGAAGGAATCAGAAACAGAAGGTGAGCACATAGAATGTGAAAAATCTCCAGAATTATGATTTTCAGGTAATCTTTTTCATAATTATTTGCTCTTATAGTTAACATAATATACTTCTATGGGACTAAGTAGTAATAAAACAATATTAAAGAATACTATAGTAGCACAGTTTCATAGCCTGTTTAAATCAAAATCTATTCTAAAAGTTCTCTTAGTCTCTCATGACCTATGACTTTGCCTGTGGTGTCACAAGTGAATGGATCACCTCATAATGACTTCATAATGGGGTCCAGTGTTCTCACAATGGGACTCTTGCCCTTGGTTCTTAGGAACACAGAGTGTAGTACTGTTCGTGAAAGGAACCAGGTGAACGAATCATATTGCTCCTTATGGACAAGATGAAAAGCTTCTTCCTGGTTATCCTGGCTACTGGCTATTTCTTATGTAAGGATTTATCAAATAATCTTGAGGAAAGAAAAATCATTTGATCTTCCAGGGGTGGTAGATAGACAATAATAATTGCTGTTTAGATGTAAGAATTCCTGAAACTTAATATTTTCTCATAGTTAAAGAATTCTCTACCTCAACTAGAACAAGTGTCAATGGTTCACTTGTGAATATTTGGAGAACTCTGGCTTAGACAATTTTAGACTTGAGATATTTAAAGGTTAGCTATAAGAGTTATAATCAATATCTGGCAAATAATTTGGCCTCTTCTGTTAGATAATCAAGTTTTAGTTCATTCCCTCTTCCTCATTCCCTCATCCCACTTTTCCACACTTTGATATTGTGTGTGTGTGTACAGGTATACACACAAATGTGTTCTACATAAAGTTGTGTCAGTTTTTGATTTTTCTTAATACCAGAGTACTAGTACATGTCATGAGACCTTAAGAGAAGACTCAGTGTTTCCTCACTCTTGCCAGCTAGGTGACACCAACAACTGAACTCCATGATGTAAAACTGAACTCACTAAGTAGTGAGTGCGTCATGGTGCAGGTAGATGCAAGTAAAAGACAGTTCTGAGGGGCCAGGAAGATGACTCAGTGTAATAAGTGCTTCCCTGGCAAGCACAAGGGCCTGAGTTCAATCTTTGGCTCTACTGAGAGAGAGAGAGAGAGAGAGAGAGAGAGAGAGAGAGAAGCAAACTCTTATGAGTAAACAAATGTTTACACAATATTCTAGGCATAAGGAAAGGCTTCTTTACAAGCAGGTATAATTTAGAAATAGGGCCCATTCAAACAGATGATAATGAGAAAGGAAGGCAGTTGTCTACGATTTCTATAAGCAGGCAGTTAGGATGACCATGAAGGGCTAGACCTTTCTCTAAAATAGGTTCACATGATGTCTGAGTGGCCCTGCTCATCTTAGGAGGATGAAACTATAACTTAATTGCTTGCTGCCTAAGTTCAGCATTAAATCTAGAAATGGGCTAGTGTCTCGATTTCAGAGAGGCTATTAAAGGTCTCAGACACAAGAAGGAAACAATATTTGAGAATCAAATATTGCAAGATAAACTTTATATGAAGAAATTAATTTTCTACAAATTTCATGGTTATTAATTTACATGTGACAATTCAATGACAACAGCTTATATTTCACTACTAAATCTTTTTAATTAAGCCTTTAATATCTTTTAAATTTTTACATACTTTTTAATTTCAGGTGCTTTTGGTGACCATGTAATTAAGGTAAGTTTACCATGTTCTGTGTAAGAATCGTTTTGCCAGTCTAAGACTTACAGGATTTGGATTAATTTGAAACACATTAAACCATTATAAAACTGCCACTGTCTGGCCACTTTCAGTCTACACATGGACACTATTATCCTGTTCAGTATAAATAGCTCTGCAAAAGACATTTGCAGTGAAACCAAAAATGATCCCCCTGCCTTTTCTGCTCACTTATGTCTTTGGGTGCCACTGACAAAGTTTCATTTCAGTTTTCTTCTCTCCCTCCAATTTCATTGTGTTTGGTGAGGTTTAAGTTCTCCTCAACTTTTGCCCATGTTGATGCAATAGGTATTTGATGTTCCCCTCACACTTAATCTGATCCAGGAGTTGGCAGACTAGGGCTATATGTCTTGGAAAAGTGGAATTTTTCTTGGAATGTAGGTGTGCCCCTTCATGGACATTTTATCTTTGGCTGCCTTTAGACTAGAACAGCACAGCTAGTAGTTGCAACAGGGGTCAAATGGTCAAAAGAATCACAAAATATTTATTTATTTATTATTTGATACAGGGTCTTGCTAGACAGTTCAGGCTCATAGCGATCCTCCTGTTTCAGCCTACCCAGCTCTGAAATTGCAGGCGTGCACCACCATGCCCAGTTTTGGTGGCTGGCATCGCACTGGGCTCGCATGGCATGAGGTACTGGGATTGAACCCAGATCCTTGAGCTTGCCAGGCAGGCACTTAGACCTCCAGGCTATATGCCCAGCCTAAAATATTTATTAACTTGCTTTTAAGACAAAAAGCTTACTGACCTCTGCTCTAGTTTTGAGAATTATCTTTCTGATATGTAAATCTGAGTGAGGCATCTCCCTATTTAAAAGCGACTCCTAGTGTCAAGACAAAAATTTCATATGCTCAAGAACCATCTTTTTCAGCCTTTTGTACATTTTATTTTTTAAATTACATTAGAATGTGTTCATAATGCATGAAATTTATGTTGACCATAAGGTACATGTACTTAATCCATCTTGATTTCTTATTTCTCTTTCCCTTCCTTCTCTCAGACTTTAAATTCTCCCACTTTCATTATTATTATTATGTTTATTTATCAAGATGATTTCTAGAATTTATTGTTCAGCCTCTTGTTCCCTAAGAGAACTCCCCTGCTTTTATCTTAGAGTCTCATTAACTTAAATTCATTTTATGTCTATTAGTCAAGTTTTTGTGTTTTGTGTCAATAATTTCCTCAAATTCAGTACCTTTAAATTACTCAGTATATGAATATACTCATATCCAAGCTTAAAAGCTATTTGCACTGTTGTAACAGGGATCACTAAAATCTCATGTTAAAGAGAATAACCTGATACTCTGTGTGCACGGATGTACTGTAATGCGAGGTACTGGAGCTGCCAGTGTGTTCTTCTCAGCTGCTCATTACATAATGCTCAAGAACATTACGTTGCCTCCCACCTAATAACAAATTATTCTCACACTCAAGATCTTCTAAGTCCAGTTTAGTCTAACTTATAAAAGAGGAAAGCAATATACAGTGGGGGAGAAAACTAGGAAAATTCAGACCTCATGGCTTTTGCTCTTATTGGCCCAGAGCCCTAGTTCCCAGAAAACTGAGCTACTGATGATGCCAGAGTAAGACCACGTGGTGTGTTCTGCTCCAGGCCGCAGAGTGAAATGAGGGGAGCGGGGCGAAGACCGAACATGACCTCAGAAGCACCTGCACAGTGCTCGTGGTCATTCGCACATGGCGGGCACAGGTATTTCAATTACTTCTTAGTAATGGTTTCCAGTTGTCTGGGAGATTGAGCCTCGGTTGCCCACAAAGATGGCCATCCCCAAGACCTTGGCAGCTAAATTGTTGATAAAAAGTTTTGATGCTTGCAATTTATGAAAATTTATCAGAATGTTCTCTTTGCACAAAATAAAACACCCAACCACTTATGTTAGAAGCAATAAAAGATCATTGTAGGATAGAGAATATGACCTGAGAGTTTTCTTTCAGACCATTTCATGCGAAGCTTATGAAAAAGAGGAACAACAGCAGAGACACATATGCTCCATTCGACTCAGCCCACTGTGTGCCTCTAACAAGGTTACGTACTCTAATTCCTGCGTGTACTGCTTTGCCAAGATGTGAGTGAGAACATAAAAGCAAACCCAGACCTCTTTTTTGAGAATCGAATGCATAGATGCTTCGCAGTTGTCTGGTATTGAGTGTTTTGAAAAATGTGTGTGAGCCCCTTAGAATGTGGTTCCATGAACTAAAAATGACGCAACATGAGGCTGAGCCTGAGACGAGAGAGGGTGACAAGGAGAAAACAAATCTTCCAGATTCAGAAGAGAGGCCTCCCTACCTCTTCTTTGGCCATGAATTTCAACGAGATTCTGTGTGGGAGGAAAAAAAGATTTTGTTTCTAAAACCCTGGGAAATCATAGCTATAGGACACATCACCCTTTACAAGACTTCTGAAAGCCAAAAATCTTAGCCTTCAAGGTCAGAAGAACCTTGGTTAAATCCTGCTCCAGTGGTTCAGTGATACTGGAACAAACACCCAGCTGCTCCAAAACTCAAGTCCTTAGCTGCAAATCTGAGGCTACACTTCTATTTCCCTCACCAAATACACTGCTTTCTCAGTGACCCTTCCTGATATTTTCAAACACATGAAGCTCTTTCCTGCTTTGGGAAATTTGACCCAGCTGACCTCCCTTACAGAACTATTTTGCTCCTGCTTTAAACAAGGCCAGTGCATTTTGCATTACTTAAGTTTCAGCCTAAATAGACAGTGTCTGGTCATTGTCTTCCTTGACAATCCAATCTACAATAAAGTCACCTCTGTGTTTTCCATATTAACCCTTCCTCTTTCCTTCTTAGTATTTTATCATAACTCCAAATGTTTTAATATTTATTTTTTTTCTAGGTCATTTGACTATATTTTAGCTCATGAAGTCAAAAGTCATCTACTGTATCCCCAGCATTTAGGATAGTACCCCTATCAAATAAACCCTGGCAAGTATGTGTTAATTAAATACCTCAGATGGTTCTCAGGAAATGTGAATGCAATACTGGATATAAATATATTTGTAAAATTAAAGCATCCTTTATAAATAATTTTTAAAATTTTATCATTTTTTTCTTTTGGCTCAATCTTTCAGAACGGTGATTAAGAGTGAAGCCTCTAAACCCTATACATAGGGAGGGGAACCTCAGCTTTTCTGATAAACAACATGATTTAGGACAAATGGCTTAAACTCTGGAATTACCACAGAGGTCCTTTATTGGGTTTAAAAAGATGTCACATAAAGAAGTCTTAATATAGTTCCTGTCATATAGCATGCTCTTAATAAGTAATAGCTTGGGTGGTCTTGTATTGCTACCAGTTGGAGATCCAGTCATCAACTTTCCAAGGATTGAGGGCTCTCCTGGGACATAGCACTTTGACTACCAAAATAGAGCCAGCACAGAACTGTTGATCACCCTACCATCAACTTGACTTATAGTCAATACCCTCTGGTATAGAACATTCCATAATCTTTCACTCAGATTAGGTAATCCACAACATAAATACCCTCAGCCAGTACAACAACATATTCCAGATCATTTCAAGACTTGATCTCACAGGCCTCTAAATGATCTCCACCATGGTCATAAGTCAGTGATTCACGCAGATGGATTTCCCAGGAAGCAGGGAAACGATGTGAAAGGATCCCTTCTCCTTCCCCCAAATTTAGGATTAGCTCTCTACTTTCATCCTTACTTCAAGTCTACTGTCTATCTTTCTGAGATCTCAAAATATTTGGAGTTACAATAAATATTAAGAAGGAAAGAGAAAAGAATTTCCATGGAAATAGAAACCTCTTAGTGTTAAAATTCATCCTTAGGATTTTAATTTCAGTAGAACAGTAAATGGTAAGTGTATTCCTGGGGCCAGGGAGATGTCTCAGTAGAATAAATGCTTCCCTGGTAAGTGCAAGAGCCTGAGTTCAAACCCCAGGTCTGCCAGAAAATAAACAAATAAATAAAAATGTATTCCTTTAAAGTGAACTACTAGTGGCCTTCAATATCTTTGCAGAGTTTTATAACTGCCACCACTATGACATTCATGCACAAGTTTTGTCATAAGCATATATTGCTTTTTCATGCATAACCCTAAGAGTGAGTTTCTGGGATTTATGGAAAGTCTATGTTACACATTTTGAGAAATCACCAACGTGGTTTCCACAAGTCTTTCAAACCTTTATAGTACCACTAGCTGAGTTTGAAGGTTCCAGTTGTACCACATCATCACTAACACCTGGTATTGTCCATCTTTGAGTGACATTCATCTTGATGATACCATCTTACTAGGTATGAAGAAGTACCTCATAGTTATAACTTACAGTTTCCTAGTTACCATGTTTTACTGTTGCTTTATGAGCCTACTATCATTTTATATATCTTATTTGGAGAAATGCTTATTCAAATTCTTTGCTCAATTTCTAATCAGATTATTCTTTTACTGCTAAACAGTAAGAGTTAAACAGAGTTTTTATATATTCTGAATACAAGGTTTACATGAAATGCTTATTTCTAATTATTTTACCCTTTATGTGGGCCACCTTTTCATCTTAATAGTGATGCCTTCTGAAACACAGACAGTTTTATTTTGATGAAGTCCAACTTACTTTTACTGCTTGTTTGTTTGGTGTTATAGCTAAGAAAGCATTGCTTAACCGAAAGTTCGGAAGATTCACTCATGTCTTCTGAGCTTAGAATCTATAGAGTTGCAGATCTTACATCTAGGTTTTGTGTTCCTTTTAAAATTTTGTTGCTGCTTTTTGTTTGTTTGTTTGTTTGTTTGTTTTTGTCTTTTTCAGACAGGGTCTCACTATGCAGTTCAGGCTGGCCATAAGCTCACTTTGTAGCTCTGGATGGTCTCAAACTCACAACAATCCTCCTGCATCAGCCTCCCAAGTGCTGGGATTACTGGCCTGTGCCACCACGCCCAGCTTTGTTTTTACTGTTATGGGGTATTAGGAGGTCTTAACTTTTATTTCTTTTTTGTTTTGTACATGGCATGAGGTAAAAACCACAATTTTATTATTTTGTGTGTAGCTATTCCTGTAACATATTAAATTATCTGCCTATTGAACTGTCTTTTCACAGTTTTTTGGAAATTAATGTTTATTTCTGGACTTTAGTTACATTAATGAACGTTTCTTTTTATATTAATACCATATTGTCTTCATTACTACACATTTTACTTTTAAATTTAGGAATTAGGAGGCATGAGTTCTCTTTTTCAGTTTGGCAATTCTGGGTTCGTTGTTAAAGGTCTTATTAAAGAATAATGTACATATGTATTCAGCATAATCATTATAAGAGTAAAATACTAGGAAAAATTAAATGGTCTACTAATAGATAGTTTCAATAATTTATAGTATGTCTGCATTTAATACATCCTATGAAACAGTTCATGAATGCAATTGTGTTACTGTGACTAGCAACACAATTAACATCAATGTGTTGATACTCATAGATTTTTCTAGCAAGAAATCCTTTATCTCCCAAGATTTCTATTTCCCAAAGAGCTCTTATCATCTTCAAAAATACCTGAGAGAAGTTCAGATTTCTCATACAAAAGCTGCTCCTTTGCCATCGTGAAGCTGCCATCAGATATCTTTGTCCATGGCACTCTTGACGCTTAGCGTACTAATGCATAACTGCCTATCTTCTTTCTATCTCAGGCCAGTTGAACGAACCCATCTTATTCTCAGGCTTATCATTTCAGAAGGAATTCATACATAAGAATTACCCAACACCCAAACTGTCACACTCACCTCCTTTGGCCTACAGTTGGTTTCTTCTCAGGTGACCCAAGGCAGCCCAAATCTGGACGAGGGGTGTCACGCCATCATAAAATGAGGGGCCCAAGTAAAACAGCACACTGGCTGCACTACTCCCCCGATCACTCAGGCCCCATTACACGTTCTGCCTTGTACTTCATTTGTGTCTCATAGAAGAGTCAAGGTTGATACCCCTAAGCACAGCAAAGCTCTCTAATTCTTCATAAAGTATGAGCAGACTTTAACCAAGTATATTTATAACATATTAATATAAAATAAAATAGTACAAAATGAATATATGATTCAAAATGTTTACTTTGGTACTGGGAATCAGACTCAGGACCTTGTGCCTGCCCGGTAGGCACTGCAGCAGTAAGCTATATTCCTGGCCCTAGAAATTTTTTTTTTTTTTTTTGTCTTTTTGAGACAGGGTCTCACTATGCAGTTCAGGCTGGCCTTAAGCTCACTTTGTAGCTCAGGCTGGTCTCGAACTCACAACAATCCTCCTGCCTCAGCCTCCCAAGTGCTGGGATTACAGGCATGCCCTAGAAATATTTTGAAACGTATGAATACATAGGATTTTAGAGTAGCAGTTATTACATATTGCACAACATAAGAATAACCTCATTCAGTATTCCAAACAGTGGTACAAAGTAAGCATGGCCACTGCTTCCCATGTCGCAGATGGTAAAACTGAACCTTAGATTTAGAACATTAGCCAGCTATCACAGCTTGTAAGGGGAGACAGAAAGAAACAAATATGGGAATTTAATTCTCATACCCCACTATCATGTCTCCTGCTTAGAATTTTGTCTTTGTACAGAATCGTAGGCTTTTTCAAACACTGTTTATTGGCCTGAGGACATGGCTCAACAGTACAGTTCCTTCTTAACTTGTAAGACCCTCTATTTGATCCACATACTGTAAATCTTTTGCTGATGCTTTGTTTACAAATCAAGAATTCCCAATGCTGGGGAGATAGCTCAATAGAATAAGTGCTTCCCTGAGTTCAGAGAAGGAAGGGCCTGAGTTCGAGGGCAAGTTCCACAATAAATAAATAAATAAATAAATAAATAAATAAATAAATAAATAAATAAATAAATAAAATTCCCTTTCCTTAAAATGTCTATTATGGGGGGGCGGGGTAGGGAGATAGCTCAGTAGAATAAGCACTTGGCTGGCAAGCACAAGGGCCTGAGTTCAACCCCCAGTTCCACTAAAAAAAAAAAAAAAAGTCTCCATTATGATTCAAGTAGGCTAAAATGAAGAATGTTGAAGGAACAACTAGTGACAACTAGTAAGTTCCAAATGCTGTGATATAATCAGAGAAAGCAAAAACAAAACAACAGAAAAAGCAAACAAAGAACAAAATACTATTACTTTCAGACTGTTCTAATGTGCAATTATAAGTGTGCTGTTGTTAGAAAGTAGCTTCCCAAATAGCCCCCTTATGAGACCTAAGCCAATACTTCAAGGTAAGCAGCAAGGACATACTTCCTCTTACAAAAAAGAAAAAGAAAAAGCTTCAAAATACTTCATCTTGCCCAATGTCAAATAGGAGGTACTTACAGAAAATAAACAATGTTTTGACCATTTCAAAGAAGCTCCTACATAACTATTGTTAATTTTTTATGGACCAGTCTTGTATGGAATATACAAACAAATGTCCACTGACCATGATTTAGTGTAAAACATAGTCACTGGCTTGCTATTATATTTCTGCTAATGAAGGCAAATATTTTTCACTTATGTTTCCGGGCTCTGTTGTTTACCTTGTTCTTAGTCATTAGGGCCATTGCTGCCCATAAAGCTGAGCCTCAAAACATTCTTATCTCAGCAGCTACCCAAAGTTATGATCCTTTACATTCTGATTCTGATTCACAGAAGTAAAAGGATTTCTCCAAAGTGTCTCAGCAAGCCAGTGTACCCTGCTTCTACTTCTTGCATACAGGTTTGCACATTTTCTAAACACCCTAATAGGATTACAAAACAGTGGGATTTCCTGGGTGAAAGGTGAGGGAGAGGAAAAGCTCTGCAGCTGAGGAATGTCAGTTAAGTCAGGTTATAAATCAAGCACTCCCTTCCTGTAAAATGTCTAGTATAGCACATCTAAGCTAAGAGGAAGAAAGGCTGCATTCCATACAAATGATCTCTAAACATTTGTGTCCATTTCTCTTAGAGCTTTGAATAATACTCTTACAATTCAATATAGAGGAACATGCAGAAGAGAAACATAATCTTCAATATGAGATGAGTTTTCTTCATTCATCATGAGCGAAACCTCTTGAACTAAGCATCATCTGTCCTTCATAAAGTGGAATTCGTTGTGTTGTCTTATTTTTTTCTAAGCAATAAATATTCGTGGAAATCTCTTTTGACTTGGGGTACATTTAATGAGATGTATGAGATCAGTGTCTAACTGTAGACATGCAAAGTTGAATAGAAAGTAATTCTTGAGTATATCAACCCCCAGCTTAATAGACTAATTGAAAGATGCAGTCATGTATTCAATAAAATGTGAATTCTTATGGGATTCAGAGATATGGCTGTACTCTTGGCCTTCAGTCGTAAGTTAAAATAAATTTTTGCACTTCTGCAATTTCTAATTGAGAAAGAAAACACAATCATTAAAACATAAAATACAAGAGATAGAAAAACAAGCCACGGTGTGCAGGAGTTGACCTTTCCTTGGCACAGAGCTGGGCTTTGATATTCTCCTGTTCAAGGTTAACAACTTCATAAAATGAGCAGTGGCATAAATGAACATCAACCAAGCCATGAAGTACCAGGCATCCCTTTATCTAGGCTAATATCGCTTCTCAATCATAAGCCTTCTTTATAAGATTACTCTCACTTGTTTGGAAAAGCCATACACTCATGCAAAGCAGAGCCTCACTTCCTAACACTCTCTGTGGCTTCACACGGTGTGTACTCATTCAGGTTACTATGAATAATAAACTCAACATGTTCAACTCTTGGTGCGCACGAGGAGGGCTGCAGGTGGGAGCACAACAAACACAGCGCTTATTAGCAACAATATACCACCCTGTTTCTTGCTTGGTTTCTACTCGCCACCAGGTCTTGAACAGCCCTATTAGTACATTAGCATGAGTGTACAAAGGTCCTGAAATGCACTGGGTAGCCCTTCCTAGTGAAGAATTGACTCATCTCCAATGTGCATATTGTTCCTATGAGAAACAATATGGATGTAATATTGGATATTATATCACCTGTGGAGGTCAGTGGCTATTATATCCATCTCTCTGCTTCTTCTGAGGCTACAACAGATATCAGTCACCAAAGGCAGTGCACATCACTGACCTGGACGTGGTCCCAAAATCCTTCTCAACAAAGCAACAGAGACATGATTTTGACGTCAGATTTGGCATGAAAGATAGAATCTCTTCACCATTCTGCCCTTACCTTTTTATTTTTAAGACTAAGGAAGTTTCATGCTTGTTGAGATGAAGTATCCAACTAGCACCTTGATATGGCCCTGCTCTCATGACCTAACTACTCTTCTAGCACTTCTAAAAGGAGACCCTGTCAGAAGGTGAACTCTTGGACCAAGACCTCAGTCTGGCACAACAGGTCTCCAAATGCTAACAGGCATTTACTGTCATTGTTTGCTTCTAGTGCTGTGAGTAAATTTCACCCTCTAGTGGGGAAACCTCATTACTACCGTATATTGAGAGGAAGTGTAATGCCTTCTGCATGTCGTCTCCGGTACTGGTGGGACTGTCCCCTTTACAGGCAAAAGTGTACTGCTCATAAGTGTAAATTCAAAGTTATCGTACACATTTGGGTTTTGCACTCAAAGTGACTGACAGGCACAAGAAGAAAAAACAAAAAGATAAGCAGAGGATTGTTAGCTCTTCTAGCTGAAAAACCTAAATGCATCACTTTACAGCAAAATTTTTACAAGTCATCTTCCTTTCCATCTCTTGAATACATACACACTTAATGTCATCTTTATTCTCATAGAGGCTTTGCCAATAGTAGTTATAGACCCTGGCAGATTAACTAGTTAACTAGTTTGGCACCAGAGAAATTTCCTTTTGTGAAATGCTAACAAAAGATTGGAGTCTTAGCCGGGCGTGGTGGCGCATGCCTGTAATCCCAGCACTCGGGAGGCTGAGGCAGGAGGATTGTTGTGAGTTCGAGACCAGCCTGAGCTACAAAGTGAGCTTAAGGCCAGCCTGAACTGTATAGTGAGACCCTGTCTCAAAAAGACAAAAAAAAAAAAAAAAAAAAAAGATTGGAGTCTTGTGTTAAGTGGCTTATTTAAAAACCAGTTAAGAGTTACATGCATGTTTAGCTCTCATTGAAATGAGCTAAATTACAAGCGCACACAACACCAGAGGTGGAGTAGTCCCATCCTATGAACTACAAAAGGATAAAAAATTGTTCCCCAGGGACAACTTGCTCAGGAACCCCTCTTATCCCTCTCTTGGACAGGAGTTTCTTTCCCTCAATAAATATATTCTGCTCAAAAAAAAATTCATGTTCAAAGTCCTACAGAAAATTGCAATAGATGGCCTCTACTTCAATCTGATAAAAGCCATCTATGACAACCCAATTGCTAATATAATTCTAAATGGGGAAAAACTGAAATCTTTTACTCTCAGATCTGGTACAACACAAGGTTGTTCTTTATCACCCCTCCTATTCTATATAGTTCAGGAATCATTTGCTAGAGTGATTAAACAAGAGAGAAATAAAAGAAGTAAGAATAGATAAAGAAGTCAAATTATCATTATTTGCAGATGACATGACACTTTACTTGGAAGAGCCAAAAAACTTCACCAAGAAGCTACTAGATAGGATACACAAATTCAGTAGAATAACAGGATACAAAGTCAGTATACAAAAGTCAATAGCAATCCTCTACACAGATAACAAACACACTGAGAGGGAAATTAGAGGAACAATACCTTTTGCAATAGCACTGAAGAAGATTAAATACCTTGGAATTAATCTAGTTGAAGAAGTCAAAGATCTTTTCAAGGAAAATTACAGTACTCTGAAAGAAGATATCGTAGAGGATTTTGGAAAATGGAAATATATTCCCTGCTGCTGGATAGAAGGAACCAACAAACAAGGTAGAAAGTATTAATTATTGAATCTTTGATGTAATTCAGATATAAAAAATAAGATACACAAACAGCTACACTCTCTTCCTTTACTGATAAGAGACATACGATATAATAATGTCTGTAAGTATAATATCATGTATGCACCTTGTATGATACCAAAACATTATGAAAACAGTTTGCAATGTATTAATTTATCAAATCCATCTTGTCAAGGTATCTTAAAACTGTCTCATTGATATTTGTACTTCAATAAAACAAAAATTAAAAATAAATTAATTAATTAAATTAAAAAAAAAAGGAGGAACCAACATTGTGGAGATGGCCATATTCCCAAAATTGTTGTACAGATTTAACACAATCCCTATCAAACTGCCACCAACATACCTCCCAGACCTAGAGAAATTGTTCCTAAAATTTATTTGGAACCAGAAAAGACCTAGAATAGCAAAGGCAGGCCTGGCCAACAAAGACAAGGCAGGAGAGATCACAATTCCTGACTTGAAATTATACTACAAAGCTACTGTGATAAAATCAACATGATAATGGCAACAAAATACACCTGAGGATCAATGGAGTAGATTAGAAGTTTCAGAGGCCTCTGCAAACCCACTCAGCCACCTGATCTTCAACAAAATGGCCAAATGTGCTTAATGGATAAAAGATAGCCTCTTTAACAAATGGTGCTGGAAAAACTGGCTTTCTACATACTGAAAACTAAAACTTGACCCAGCTCTATCACCATGCACTAAGCTAAAGTCAAAATGGATTAAAGATCTAAACATTAAAACAGAAACACTCAATCTCCTGGAAGAGGAAGTAGGAGAAACGCTTGAAGATATAGGGGTAGGCAAAGAGTTCATGAATAAAAACCAAGTTGCACGGGTAAGACTTGAAAGAATTAACAACTGGGACCTCTTATTGACAAGATTTACATGTCAAAAGAAATTACCAACAAAGGAAAAGACAACCCACAAGCAATCAGACAAAGGTCTGCTCTCTAGAATTTATAAAAAACTAAAACATATTAGGGCCCCAAAATTTAAAGACCCAGAAATGGGCATGTGAGATGAACACACACTTCTCAGAAGATGAAATTAAAGAACCAAATAAATATATGAGAAAATGCTCCATATCACTAGTCATCCATGAAATGCAAATTAAAACACCACTGAGATACCATCTCACCCCAGAAAAAATGGCAATCACAAAGAAATCAACAACAAATGTTGGAGAGGCTGTGAGGAAAAAGGATGCCTTCTCCACTGTTGGTGGAAATGTAGCCTGGTGCAACCATTATGAAAATCAGTGTCAACACTCCTTAAAAAACAAGGACTGGAAATCCCATTCATGCCAGCTATCCCCATACTGGGAATTTTCCCAGAGGAACTGAAAACATCCTATCATAGTGATATATGTGTACCTAGGTTTATAGCAGCACAATTAGTGAGAGCAAAATCTTGGAAACAACCGAGATACCTGTCACCTGAAGAATGGATGAAAAAGATGTGGTATTTGTGTACAATTGAGTTTTACTCAGCTATAAAGAATGATAAACTCGAAGCCTTTATATTTAAGTGGATGCCACCTGAAGATATACTCGTAACTGAAATAAACCAGACCCACATGTGCAAATACTGTATAGTCTCCCTGGTATAAGAACTCAAAAGAAGAAATACAAGTAGAAATTTATAACATAATTAAAAGGGAAGAGAACTTGAGGATTTGACAACAAAGAGAAAGAAAGGAGAAAAGCTAGTAAACATGACAGGGGCAAAGCCATACATTTACACACACAAAATGGGTAAGGTAATGATCCTGAGAACTATCAGCAGATTGTTGAAACTAGCAGTCACTTGGTGGGATTCGCACCCTGACTAACTATAAATGCTGACACCTGTGAACTGAGTGATTTTAGTGAAGACAACAATGTGTAATGTGGGGTCAGGCCTGGAATGCCTGTCATTCTTGTCTTCTAAATACATACTGCTTGTCATGACATACCAATTATTGCCATATTGTCTCTCAAGTAAATGTTTCTTTTTTTTAAAAAAAGGGTAATAAGTGAAAAAAAGAGACAAGAAAAAAAAGTCACAGGACTGTCTTGCTACAATGGTCTATATGATTAGATTTCTAAATTTCTGTGTAACAATGTGTAATTGTTTATTCATATTTTTAATTTCTTTATTTTTTTAATTTTTTCCATATTTTATAGAGACATAAAGTTTAACATATCAATAACTGATAGAAAATACATGTTCCACCTCATACCAAAATGTTTGATATTCAGGCAGATAAGCTAAACCCAGCTGCATATGTTGCAGGGTAATGATACACTTCTCTTTTGGAGGGTTAACAACTTAAGCTTGAAGATGAAAAATTAGAGAAAAAGAAGGTCTGTAAGGACAGCCAACACTTTCGTCAGTGAGGACTCAGGACATAGGAGAACCTATACTGTAACATCCTATAACTCAATTGTGCGCCAAATTTTCTGATCAAGATTATAGGCCCACAGAGGAATGTGATCAATAATGTAGAGTGTGCCCAAGGAGAGTCACATGGAGAGAAAATTTTCTCTCAGGATTTCACAGAAAGCAAACTGGTCAAGTAATGGCCATGTCTTACCCACATGGCTGACAGTGACAAAGGATCTACAAACTGTAGTACAGAGTTTCAGGGTAAATCCTGAGGAGATTTGACTGACCTTGGCAGATACAAAAGTTACATTTCTTATTATATAGGTCTTGCTTTACCTTGGTCTTAACAATCCAGCAGAAAAGTATAGAAATGAGATATGAAAAGTGAAGCCATGTTAATATGATGAGCTGTGGAAGACTCAGGTCTACAGCTTCGCCATTGCCAGTCCTGTGGATAACCCACTACTATTGTGGTGTACTGGAATTTTTTGTTGAATTCGTGCACCTACAATATTTGTGTAACAATAGAATACCCATTTCTGACAAAAACTAAACAAAAAAGGAGACATAAATGAAGGACCATTTTGTATCTGTATATACAAAATAGTTAGGATAGATATATAGCTACTTTCTCTCCATTCAATATGAAGAAAGATTTGTACCAGTATGTTTGGACAGGGTATCATGTCTGAATCCTGTGCTATGAATGACTACTACAAAGTCAGCAATATGCAATGTATTAATTGTTGAAACTCTCCTGTTTTGAACCTGTCTCATTGTAATTTTTTTCTCAATAAAATTAATTAAAAAATTGTTCCCCAAAGCAACACTAAAGTGCTACTTCCAGAAGCAAAATGAATATAGGTCAAGAGAACAAAAGACAGTACTTTGTGCTATTTGGATTCAGTCTTTTCCTTTTTAAGAGTCTATGGATTATCCTCGCTCCTGCCTCTTCTCTACTTTTCTTTCAATACTACAATTAACAATTTTGTCTCTATTCATGATCAAACAGTTATGAGTGTTGCAGGCAGCTAAATGAGGTAGAAATATTATAGTCAGACAGGGCCAGGCCCTCAAAGAGACAACACTGAAGACAAAGATGACTTTTCAACTTTAAACAGACAGACTCCCAGTTAGGCCAGACCTTAAAACAAGAGTAAACAAATGCAGCCACATACTTCCCTAGGGATGAGCATCAGGGATTGACATTCTAAATAGGTATCAATCACCTTGAAAGGGCCATAAAGAGTCACTAACCCAACCCGCAAAAGGAAGAGACTGTGTCCTGTACTCATGCTCTCTTGCTCAGTGACTTGCTTCCCCATTTGTTACTGAAATTAATCAATTTTATCTGAGCAATAGTGCTAGCAATCTCATTGGTTGACCATAGGTTTGTCCCACCTGATACTTACCTAAGCGAGTTCCCACATTCTTCATCACCAAAGACCCACCTCACTACATGGTTTTATTCTATAAAAGTCCCTGGAAAAGATATCTTCCCAGGGACAACCTGCTTGGGCTCCTCTTCTGTCCCTCTCTTAGACAGAAGCTTTCTTTCCCCCAATAAATATATTCTGCTCTTAACCTCTGTTTGTTCCTAAAATTCATTCTTCTGTTTTAGAGGAAATGAATTGATCCAAGGTACCTTCCAGGTTGGGATTTTCTTTCTCGTATATCATGTGGACCTCAGAACTAAAACACTTTATATTTTAGTAAAAGGTACAGAAATGCCATCCAGACAGCTGAGCTTGCTTGGAGCCTGTCTTTTCATTCCTAAACAAAAGGTCTTGACTTATATTTCATAAAGCATAGACACTTTAATGTCTTTCTAATTTCAGAAAGTCCCAGGGGATTCATGAAATCTTGTTTTGTACCCCTAATTTTGTAAAGTTTTCCATTAGCCCTTCTTCCTACCTCTGCTACTGATATAAGGAAAGTGAATCTCTCGACCTGACCTAAGTGAGTTCATGTTTTCTAAAACTGAAGAATGAATTTTAGAAATAGACAAAAGTTGAGAGTAGGATATTTATTGGGAAAGAAACCTTCTGTCTGAGAGGGACATAAGGGGGCCTGAGCAAGTTGCCCAGGAATCTGTCTCTTCCAGGTTATTTTTATAGGGCAAAATCACATGAGCATAAAGTAGAGAAAATGGGAACTTGCTTAGGTGGACATGAGGTGGGAAAAAACTATGGTCAACCAATGGGATTACAAGTACCATTGCTCAGGCAAAATTGATTAATCCCAGAATCAAATGGGGAAGTGAGTCATGTAGCAAGCGGGCATGAATGTAGAACAGAACTTTATCCAGTAGCCAGCTGGTAGTAGTTGAATTAATGATTCTTCCTGGCTTCCTCAGGGTGATGATCAATCTTGGATGCTTTCCTTTAGGGAGGTCAACTTTGGTGCAATCTTTGATTTTTAAGTCTGGCCTACAGTGGGCCATCCATCCCTCTTACAGTTGTAAGATATCTTGTCTTCTGTGTTACCTCCTTTGAGGTCCTGGCCCTATCTGACTGCCTATAATATTTTTATCTAACTCAGCTTCCTGCAACATTCCCCCCTCTGAAGAAATAACCTGCAGTGCCATGAGGGAAGCATGAGTGATGACCACTCTAACTTCTTCAGGCCGAAAGGTGTCATAGTTATTGATTTTCAGTCAGATATACTCTTCAGAGGTTCTATTTAAAGGCCCTGGGTAGATAACAGGCCTTCCCATCTTGGGTAGAATACAGCTTTGAATCTGGAGGGGACAAAGCCAAAGAAACAATTAAATATGCATGAGCCAAATAATAATAATATCAACTGGATGATTATGAATATAGTCAACAAAGGTTTCCACCAGGAAGAGCTAATAATGGCTTCCCATAAGGATGATAAAGACAAGGTCCAGCCGGCATCAGAGTCTGATGCATCATTGAATTGTTGTCTAATATCTTGAACAACTATTGAGATATTTGCAGAAGGATCAGGAATGCACACACAACATTGAGCTTTTATAATTGCACAAGTACCCCCCTATGCTGCTGTTAGAATGTCTAATGCCATCCAATTTTGGAGAATGGCCTGTCTCTTTAACTTTACTTCTTCATTTAGAAGAGAGAGGCCAGCTGCAGTATCATTTAAGACCTGCTGGGTATAGTTAGTTAAGGCCTCAATGTGTTGCATGACACATCTTCTAGCCCTAGAGAAGGGATACAGATAGAGTCCAAGTAATCATACCAATGAAACACACTTCTGGACCATTGATGTTGTAGGTGGAATAAATGTGCAGGTTTATCAATACTTTTGATATTCCTACCTTGTAACCATGCAAACCCTAATGTGCATCTCTCTATTCACCCAGGAAGTAGTCAAAGCCACAAGTTGGTCCCACAAGACTATTGAATGCTTTGAGGCAGGAGGATTGTTGTGAGTTCGAGACTAGCCTGAGCTACAAAATGAGCTTAGGGCCAGCCTGAACTGCAAAGTGAGACCTTGTCTCAAAAAGACAAAAAAAAAAAAAAAAGACCAATGAATGCCATTGGGAGCTTTCCATCTAATCCCAGGATGATTAAACTAGTCCCTTGCAAGCAAGTCTTCAGCCTATAAAGTTATCATGTGTACACACTGTTCAGAGGAAGTCCATCCCAAGTATTTAGTGGAGTCAGGCCAATGAGAAAATGAGTGATATTTTTTTGTTACCAACATCAGGGGCCTTTCTGCTGAGGTGTCCTATGGTGGCGGTTAACCATAGACAATCATCCCATATTTGAAAATAGCCATCTTGATATCTGTGGTTGTTGGGCCTCAGGGTAGGTGTCTTACCCTGTTTTTAGTAGTGGTCTCATTAATGCTCATAGAGAGGCTTTAATGGCATCAAGGGAAAACATTTGATTATTTCCAGGATCACTAAGAGTATAATTTATAGACCACTCAATTACTTTGTAATATTGCGCTAAGCTATAAACTACTGAAGTCTTCTGCATCTCATTAATATAATCTTGTAATTTATTCCAATCATCTCCTTGAAGTGGGGATACACACTAAGGAAGTCCTGGTGTACTTGACAAGGGGAGTAAACCATAAATCCAGCAAGAAGTTTGTTGTAATGACTCTGCATATTCCTGTGTCCACCCTAGAAAGAAACTGCACCCTCCTCTAGGTAGCAAAGTGATTAGTAAAAGGGCTAATAGCATCATCACTTATCTAAGGACTTCACTTTTTTCCTTCAGCAGGAATCCTAAGTCTTCTATAGGTTTGCAGGAGTATTCAGATGGTCGTTCACTTCCAGTGGCAGTTTCTGGTTCCTAGAGTTTGAGTATGGTGTGATGTATCCAAGAGTCCTGACCTATTGTTTTGACAGCTGAAGTGGTTAATAGGATCACTGTGTATGGTCCTTCCCAAGTATATTCTAGGAAAGGAGAAGGGATGTTTTTACCAGTACTAATTTTCCAGAGTAGAATATGGGATTTCCCTGTCTTTAGGCTGAGTTTCTGGGAGCTGTTGAAGAGTTTGTTGAAATTTAGCCAATGAGATGATGTCTCTTAGTAAGTCATCTGTTTCTTTATCAAAGAGAAGATCATTAGTGATTATGAACTTCTCTTTGCATGGGCCAAATGATAATCAAATGCATCCATAAAGTATTTCAAATGGACTGAAGCCTGAAATTAGAGGTGTACTTCTTAGTTTAATCAGAGCTAAAGGCAATAAGTGCAGCCACTGTAGATGGGTCTCCTGAGTCATTTTATGTAGATGTCTCTTTAGGGTCTTATTTACTTTTTGTACCTTTCCTGATGACTGTGGCCTCAATGCACAATGGAGGTGATAGTGAATACCAAGTGCCTGGGAGAGATTTTGTGTGATGGTTGCTTTAAAAGAAGCCCCATTATCACTCTGTAAGCTCTTTGGAAGTCCAAATCTAGGGATGATTTGTGATACTAAGTCTCTCACCACTTCTTGCAACTTTTCTGCTATGCAAGGTAAGGCTTCAAGCCCATTTGTGAAAATATCCACCCAGACCAATAAGCACTGAAGTCTCTTACTTTTTGGCATATGAGTAAAAGTAAGCTTCCAGGCTTCCCTGGGATATTCACCATGGCTCTGTATACCTGGAGGGACTTTGGTTTTGTTAAGTGGATTTTTTTTTTTTTTTTTTTTTTTTTTTTTTTT
>PVKA01013989.1:0-53601 GCA_004027165.1 Ctenomys sociabilis | reverse complement strand
GAAACTGTGGCATGTATTCTTTTAGCAAGCAATGTATTTACATGAATTAATGAAATAGCAGAGGATATTGAGGCACAGTTGTTAGAAAGGATTAGTGAGTCGTTGTGGCACAGATCCAAATTGATGAGTCTATGGAGGTTGACAAAGGCAATAATCTTTATTATGATGTCATATATTTTATAGCTGGATGGCATGGAGAGTGTATTATGTACACTTTTGAATTCTTTTTTAAAAATCATTTATTTATCTGGTACAAGTACAGGATCTCACTGTGCAGCTCGGACTTGTAGTGATTCTCCTGTTTTTAGCCTCCCTAGCATGGGGCTTACAGGTGTGCACCACCATGCTCATTTTCAGTGGCTGGCAAAGCACATCTGGGGTTCTTGGGGCTGATGGATCCTGAATGAAGGGCATTTCACAGGTAAGGGCGAGACTAGATGTCTGTGAAACCCATTTTTTTAGGCAGCTAAATTAGAAGAAATAGTATAGGCAGTCAGACAGGGATAGGCTTTCAAAGGAGCCAGTGCAGAAAACCTGTACCTTAGAACTGTGAGGGGTCACAAACATATCTACTGAGGGCCGGAGCTCAAGATAACAGATGAGGGCTGGCAAGATAGCTCAGCGGTCTAAAGCGCCTCTCAGGGACCACGGCTGGAGCCCCAGCACCACATGCAATGCCAGCCCCTCCCCCCAGGGAGGGCTGAGCTGACACCCCCACCCCTCAAAAAAAGAATCCGTGATGTGTAGCGAGACATTGTAATAAATAAATGAATGTTAAAAAAAAAAAAAGATAACAGATGAAACGAACGCACACACATACTTCCCCTAAGGATAAACAACAGCGGTCGATATTCTAAATAGCATAATCTTGGGAAAGCCAGGAAGAGACATTCACTCTAACCTCCAGGAAAAGCCCCTGTTCTGTTTCTGCTACATGACTCACTTTCCCATTAGATCCCACTTTATCGATATTACCAGAGCAACTATGCACCTAATCTTATCGACTGACCATAGTTTTGTTCCATCTCGTGCCCCCTTTATGATTTCCCATTTTCCCTCAGGTGTGTATGTGGTGTGTGTGTGTGTGTGTGTGTGTGTGTTTTAATGTATTTGCTACAGGGTCTCACTATGCAGCTCAAACTGGTGGTGATCTTCCTGTTTTCAGCCTCCCCAACACTGGGATTACAGGCCTGCGCCACCTCACCCGGACTCAGTGGCTGGTTCAGTGTGCCCAGGGCCAGGGCCAGCGCGGCATGTTACCAGGGATCAAACCCTGTTCTCCGTGCTTACCTGAACAGGTGCGTAGTGCACTGGGCTATCTCGCCAGCCCTTTTCCCAAAATTCCCGGTAACAAAAAAAAAAAAAAAAAAGAGAGCGAGCGAGCGACAAAAATCAAGATCACGAAAGTCAAGAAAAGACTAACTGTTCTGGGCTGAAAACTTGATTAGAGACTTATAATAAAAAACACAATGTTAAAAAAAAAGAGAGAGCGAGAGATTCTGCTGTTAACCTCTGTTGTTCCTAGAACTCATTCTTCAGATTTAGAGAACTCGAACTCAGCTAACTAGCAGGTCCGGAGTTTCTTTCCCATCTATCACCATCACCACACCAGTGGACTGCATTAAATTTAGATACGTTCCCTTTAATTTGAACAGCAATGATACTTCCTAAAATTTATTCTAAGGAAATAATCAGATATGTTTAATGTATCCTTATTTAAAGTCATATTCTTCACTTCTACAGGATTCACTGTTGGTAGGAGCATCCATTTAAAAATCTCCTGTGGAGATACTGTGTCACGTAACAAAAACATTACTAAGTAGGGGCAAAGCTATGGTGTTATAGTACTGTAAATTCAACTTGAGCATTTTCTGTCATTTTTAAGTAAACAAATTATTTACTTTTTGGCCTGTAATTGCACACTCGGGAGGCTGAATGAGGAGAATCACCATGAGTTCAAGGCCAGACTGGGCTACACGGTGAGCTCAAGGTGAGCCTGAAGTGGAGTCTGAGCTGCATAGTAAGGCCCTGTACCAAACAAACAAACAAACAAACAGATGAATAATTGATTTAAGAGAATTTTAAAATATTTGAAAAGAAGCTGAGTGTGGTGACACACACATTTATAATCCCAGCACTGGAGGCTGATGCTGAAGGACCTCTATGAGGTTGAGACCAGCCGGGGCTACAAAAGTGAGGTCAAGGCTAGCCTGAGCTGCATAGTGAGACCCTGTCTCAAAAAGCCAAATCTATCTATCATCTATCTATCTATCTATCTATCTATCTATCTATCTATCTATCTATCATTCCATCCATCTATCTCTGTATATAGATAGATATATTTAGGAAAAGATTATGTGGTTTTTCAGACTACAGAGAAAACAATGGACTACAGAATAAAGAAACCCAACAAATTCTAAGAGGGATAATGAAAAATAAATTCATATTTAGACACATCATAATGCACTACAGATTTAACGTGATGAATTCACCAAGGTATCACCACAAATAAAAAGAGATTTTCTTCATATTTAAAGACTTTATTTTTTTATTGGAGTTTTAGGTTCACAGAAAAATTAAGGAGCAGGTATAAAGAATTTACATATATTTCTTCCCATAATACACTTATAATTTGTCATTGATATTTTCAACAGAGTAAAACGTGTTACAATAAAGGATGTGAGGAAAAATGAGAAAACTACAGAATGAAAAAATATTTGCAAAATATATATCTGACAAATAACTTAAATTTTTAAATCTATTAAAACTAGAAGAAAAATATTCTTTTTAACATTAGTCAAATATATTAACATATACCTCATGAAATACAGAATGAAAACAGACATATGAAATGGTACTCCACATCAAATATCATTAGAGAAATACAAATTAAAATGAAACACCATTATATACCTGTTAGAAAGTCCAAAACCCAGGAAACACCAAACTCTGGAACAATAGGAACGCTTATTCATTGCTCATGGGAATGCAGAATGGCACAGCAATTTTGGAAACAATCTAATGTTCTTACAAAACCAAACATTCTTACCACGGATCAGTTATCATTATTTCTTGAAATTTACTGAAAATATCATGTCCACACAAATGTATGTGGTAACTATATTCATACTTGCCAAAACTTGTGAACAACCAAGTTGCTCTTCAGTAGGTGACTAGACAAACTGTCAGACAGCTAGACAATAAATATTATTAGTGTTAAAAAGAAATGAGCTATGAAAAGACAGGAGCCTTTAAAAGGTAATACTAAGTGAAAGAGGTCAAAAGCCTGTATGATCTGTTTGTCTATCTCCACCTGCTGGCCAACAAATGATCCTTTTTCTTTCTCCATAGTTTTCCAATATGTAATAGTTGTAATCACACAGGTTGTAGCTTATTCAGATTAACTCCTGAATCACTTGTTTCATCCTTGGAAAGTAGAGATTTACATAGAACTGACACTTGGACTCAGATCCCATGATGACCTAAGGTAATAGTTGAAAGATCCTTTGGAATAGGATTATTTGTAGTAGACCAACTAGTGAATGCCAAGCCAACTATGGTGCTCAGTTTTGTTTGGCTGGAGGACAGGGTTTAGGCTTACTTTAAACAGGCATGATACTTGGGTTATTAGCATTTTATTGTCAACTTTTAATGAACTAATTGAAGAACTAAACTTACTGAAACTATTTTCCCTTTCTTGTTTCTCATCATTCTCCCCCACCCCCATCTTCCATTGAAGGTGACAATGCCCAAGCGAGAATATGAAATTAAGGGGAGTTGTGTGATGGAACGTTCCAAAGATTAGTCAAACAATGGACATGGAGTGCCAAATTTAGGGAGTCACTGGGCTTTTCATCAAGGAACTGTCCTGGTGAGAATATGTTCTAGGAGACCGAGGGGTTGTTGACCAATGGATTGACATTACGATTAGGTAAACAAATGACTGATGGAGACCTAAAGATCTACATTAAGATTGTGTTATGGGTCACTCAGAATAGGAACCAGATCAGCCAGACTGCAATTTGGAGAGCCATTTATTACTGACCTCAGGGCCCCCACCACTTCTCTCTCTGTTTGAGAGAGAGAGAGAGAGAGAGGACCGAAAGGCTGCTAGCCCAGGAAGGGGGGGGGGTCTTAAAACCTGGAACCATATTCAGTTTGGTAAACAAATTCATTGTTGGAGACATAATAAAGCTTTTAGGGTCATTGTGACCACTACTCAAACTAAATTTCCTGGGGCTTTCTTTTAGTTTCTGGCTATCTTGCACCTGAGTACTTGCAGGCAGCCTTGCATAGAGGGAGGTTACATGAAGTTAAAGCCCATTTAATTTCTTTTTTGAAGTTATCTCTGCAAGCTAACTTGGTTTACAGGAATTGGTGAGGTTGGAATTTTATCTTAGCAAGCAGCAAGAACAGCCACTATTTACTAAACAACCTAGAACAGTGGGTGAATATATACATTTACACAACAGAAAACACAAGATTTACATTTATAGACTAAAACATGATTTGTCCCATTACAGATTGCAGCTCTCACCCACTACCACCAGGAAGCCTTTCCTGACGTTTGCTAGACAGCGGCATCCTTTCTCTAAACATCCATTTTTCCACGTCGCTCAGTGCGCCCTTGCATTTCATCTTAGTGTACTTGTTGCAGTACTTTTGTCCCGCCTTCCACTTGGCAGTTCCTCTAGCATGAACACAAGGTGATAGAACTTCCCAGGCAGCAGGGAAGCAGCCTCCTGGGTGGGATCTCGGGACTGGCCGCTAGTCCCCAGTTCCTGGCCGCCAACACAACACACCCTGCAGATGTGAACAGCGCGCTAGAAGAGCCAGGGCCCAGCCAAGTTGGCGAGCAGGACGCCCCGGCAGGCCGACCGTCCCTCGGAGTGCAGGTGCATAGGTTATTACCGACAGACTGCCCATGCTCTAGAACACGACGTGCTCCCCTTCATTCTCCCATGGGGCGGCCGTCAACCAAAGGCAGACACCATCTACTTCTCTGACAAACCTCAGGGATGCTCTAAGGCCCCTCCAATTCTGGCGTTCTGCGCGTCCGTTGTGGTAAGATAGAAGCGATAAGTCAGATACATCAACCACGAAGTACTAAACAAGCTAGAAATAAGAGGGAAATAGTTGTGTTTTGTGGTTTGAACTCTGAGCGCCTACCCCTTTAAGAGAGTGATGCTAACATGGCACCAGGTCCCGAGATTCCTTGCGCCACGCACCTTCCCAGGGTTCCCTGCGCGGCAGCTCACTTCCGGCGTGCATGAGCGCGAGGCGCGCATCCCGCCTGCTTTGGCGTGGTTGCTCCGCCCCTTTCGGGCTGGCCGGCTTTCGCAGGTCCTGGTTCCCGCCAGGTCGGGGCTAGGTTCAAAAGATGCTGCTCGGCCCACCTCAGCAGTGAGACCAGCGGAGCGTCCCACTCCCCTTTCATTTGGTCGACCTCATCAAACCCGGGGCAGTCATGTCCACAGGTTTCTCTTTCGGATCTGCGACCGCGGGCTCCACCACCATGGCCACCGGCGGGACCGGCACGGGCGGCGGTTTCTCCTTCGGGACCGGCGCATCTAGGTAACGGCGCTTGCTCCCCTTCTTAGCCGTGAGGCTCTCCAGTGCCGTCCTCACGCGTCTCTTGCCGCCAATTCCTTCCCGGTGGTGGGAGAGAAGCACTGGCAGAGCCGCGGCTTGTGCGGGCAGCCTGGAGGAGCGGGCGGGTGGGCGGGCTGCGCGCCGTGCGCCGCGAGACCCCTGAGTCGCGCTGCGGCCCGCTTTGTCCAACAGTGGGGTCTACCCGGAGGCGGGCGGGGGCTTTTGCTCCCGTGCCTTACCGAGAAGTCTGTCTGAGGCTAGAATGAGTGTTAATAGAATGGATGAAAGAAAGTACAGTGGGAAAATTTGAAAACTAAAGTTTTGAGTCCCTAACATTGTTACAATTTTACAAGTTACAGTTTTGTTTTTTAATGATTTTGTGATTATGTTTTCGCGTCACTGGCCAGCCCTTTATGCCACATTGGGATCTTATATATGTTTAAAAATAATTGCTAGCAATAGTTGGTGGTAGTCATATTAATGTATACTAGGTAAAAATATTTTGTAGTGAGGCATTGTATCTTACAAAGTGTAGGTAATGTATTCATAGTTTCGTGCATCCTATTGGTTGTGCTGACAAGGTTATAGCCAGAGAAGGTCCAGGAAGAAAATGAGAAGGTAACATTTTAATGAGAGATTGTCTTTGTAGCTCGGTCTTTGGAAGATAAAAATGAAAGAGTTCACAAAAATCAAGAAATATGTATTCTATGAAATCAAGATTAAGGAAGTGTTGTAGATCGAAAAGGAGAAAATAACTTGACTATTGCCTGTATTTTTAGAAAGGAAAAGAGAAGAAATGAAGATGAAAACAATAGTTGCAAAAAAGCAAAGAAACTGCATACTACATAGTCAAGCCAGAAATCTGAAAGTTTTTCATACTTTCTATTCTGTTTTCTTATTCAACATTTTCCAAAGCAAGTTCTGATAACTTGTGCAGTTTCCATTTGTCTTCATTTCCACTGATAAAACCATAATACTGCAGTAGAATTTTTAAAAATTTACTACCCCATCTAAGCTATTGTCATTCATGTAGCCAATGCTTGTTGAGACAATTCCTTTGTTTTACTTGGTAAGCTAAATAAGAACCCAGCACTCCTGATACTTAACATTCTTAAGAAAATACTTGATTCCTGTCAGGGTCCTGTCAGACCCCTTATTAGTTAAAAACTGCTCTCCTCAACTTCTGCATAGTTAGTTCAGTGGAATAATCCCATTTGTCTCAACAGCTGTTTTTACATCAGTCTCTTTTGTTACTGTCTAGCCAGAGTGACTTGAAAAACAAAAAAAATGGTTGCTCTCCCTGTAATTTTCCCACTGTCCTTAAAATGAACTGCAAAGAGATCTCTTCTGCAAGGCCTGAAATAATCTGAAACTTCTTCCAACCCATCTTGGGCCCCTTTTTTCATTTCAGCGATCCTGACTCACTGTGAACTCACATATACTGCTAAGTTCATGTGTGTAAATTAAAATTGAAAGAGTTTCAAGAAAAGAATATTCAAGCTTCATGGGATACATTTTTGCTACTTTCTAGGCTAGTGTATTACATGTTAAATATCTTGCTGTGACTTGCAAAATTAATTTTAATAGTATTAATTTGAAAAATACTGCTATAACATCAGTCTTTTTGTAGTTCTTCAGTGGCCTTGTCCAGTCTTTCTCCCTTGAGGTCATTTCTCTTAATTTACAGTACCCCATCTCCTACTTATGTTCCTAGCTAATTCCTACTTTTTTTTTTTTTTTTTTTGGAACTCACATACTGTAGTCTCTTTCAGAGAGGCCTTTTCTGACCTACCAGTCTAGGGGAACTTTCCATTCACAATAGGACCTATAGTACTTAGAATATTTCCACATTTGTGATGTTTTTGTGTTTTTTGCTTACTTACTGGTGTTCTAACATCAGCTTAGGATGTAGTAAGCTCTGCATTGGCAGAGATCTTTCCATAACCCGTTTTCCAGTTGACAGTACCTGGGGTTTAGCATGTATTCAGTGAGTGAGTAAGTGGTCAGTATCCTTGCCTCCCCACCCTCTGGAAATAGAAGTCTTGAGTCTTATTTACCACTTATTCTCAGTTTCTAGGAACTGTTTGATACAGAAAAAGATCTTTAATACATACTTATTGAATAAGTAAGTGAATTATTAGTAATAAAATAGAATTTACCTAAGCTGTAGAAAGGTTTGTATAAGGTAAAAAAAAAGAGACAGCTTATATGTGTCCACTGGATGCTGGTTGGGAGACCTGCTTTTGCCATCTGGTCATTTGGTCTCTTGAGGTAAATCATTTTGGGGGAGTTACTCTCCATGTTGCTGTTCCTACACTTGGGAAAGAGATATAATAATATTCTGTGTGTACTTTAAATTTGTTAGATGAAGCATGTTGAGTATTTAGCATCAGGTCTGGTACCTAGTAAGTGCTCTGTGAGCGTAAACTTGCGTTCTCACTTCAGCATGAAGGCAGGCAGGGAAATTAAAATAATATTCATGAACTGCTGGAGTAAATTTTGCTTTTCTACAACACTTTCTGTTATGACTTTGGCAGATAACACTGCATTGAGTGAATAATTGGTCAGGTCTAAAGTAGGTTTTCTTCTTCCTAAAGCAATTATTTAATGTATTTCCTTGGTAATATTTTCAAGTATATGTAGTGCTTCATACTATCGTCAATGATTTTATGTTGCCAGGAAAGTTTAAATATTTTGATTGTGTAAAAATACTTTCTTTTTTTCATTTCTGGGATAGTAGTTTAAAATAAGAGGGGAACATGATTGAATGTCTTCAAAATTGGCCAATAATTGTTTTAAGTCCTAAAAATATCCACTTTTCTAGCCCACATTATACATACAACAGATGCAAGGTGATAGACCAGTTAAGCCCAATTTTTTTTTTTTTGCATATTATTTTATTCTTTTTAGTACATGTTGAGAAATGCAGCCATTTTATAATATACTGTGTCTTTTAATTCTGTTGTTAGATTTGTGAGGTTTATTTTTTTGGTAGTTGACAAGTCCTACTTTGATTAGTGAAGGGCTGACCAAATAGCTCAGTGGATTTAAAGTTCCTGCTTGCTGATGCAGCAGCCTTGCGGTATGGGCCCACCCCCAGGGTGGGCTGCGAGTGCGAGACTGGGCGTGGTTGCACATGCCTGTAATCCCAGCTCTTGGGAGCTGAACGCAGGTGAATCACTAGGAGTTGGATCTGTGTAGTGAGATCCTGTAGGCCCTGCACCAAATACATTTAAAAAAAAAATTGTCAGTGAGACCTTGCACTCTTACTTTACCTCCCTTGTGCTGTCCATGCCCTCCCGGACTCCATACACATTTTAATTTTTGTTTTTTTTAACTTTGATTTTTTTTTTTTTTTTTTGTCTTTTTGAGACAGGGTCTCACTATGCAGTTCAGGCTGGCCTTAAGCTCACTTTGTAACTCAGGCTGGTCTCGAACTCACAGCAATTGTGCCTCAGCCTCCTGAGTGCTGGGATTACAGGCATGCGCCACCACGCCCAGTTTACTTTGTTTTCTTTTTTTAATATGGGATCTTCCTGTGTAATTCAGGATGGTCTTGAACTCACTGCCTAATCCAGGATGGCCTTAAACTCATGCCAATGCTCTTTCCTGAGCCTCTTAAACATGCCACCATGCCCAATTTTCACACACTTTATTTTCCCTTGTATTTAAGTCAAGGTCTACAGGGTCCACAGGGTCTTACTATGTAGATTAGACTCATAGTGATTCTCCTGTTTTCAGCCTCCTAAGTGCTGGGATTACAGGCCCACACTACCACGCCCAGTCTCCATCGCCCTCTCAGCTTGCTCCAGGTAGTCCGGTCACACACACTTTTTGAAGCCAGTGATGAACTAATGCAGTGCAGTACAACCATGCCTTCTGTCCACTCTGTTAATCCATCTTAAATTTTAACTTCTTTATAAACTTCTCTCACTGTGCAGATGACACTAACTAGCCTGTTCCTTAAAATTTCTGCAATGCCTGAGTTCTATCATGTATGTGATTATTTGCCTTGTTGAAAGTTTAAATTTCTATGCTCAACTCACGGCATTCCATTTAGATGCCTAAGACAGAAAACTGAGTGATTTCTTGGATGGTTATGGAATTGATAGCACCTGGACATAATTGCATGTTCTGGCTCGGGTTGCAGATATTTGTTATTTTATCCCACATGTTCAGCGGATAAAAGCTATACTAGTCATCTTTGTACCCTGCTGGTTTTTGTGGCATACTATTTTGTGTTCATTTAAATTTATGAGTATTCCTAATAACAACAGTAACATTTGTTGAATTTAATTTGCCTGTCTGCACCCTCTTTCCTTTTTTTTTTTTTTTTTCTTTTAATATTTTTAGTACAGAGTCTGTAGGGTCTCAGTACACAGACCTGACTGGTAGTGATTCTCCTGTTTTCAGCCTTTAAAGTGCTGGGATTACAGGCTCATGCCACTGTACCATCTCAGTCATTGCCTTAGCTTCCACCCAGGGGCAGGGTGTATGGGATCGGACTCTAGTCCCTGCATCTACCTAAGCAGGTGCTTTAATCCACCAAGCTATCTGGGTGGCCCTGTCTGTCTTTTTTGAGACAGACTCTCCTTATGCAGTCAGGCTGGCCTTAAGCTCATTCTGAAGTCCTGGCTGGTCTCCAGAACTCACAACTATCTTCCTACTTCAGCCTCTGGAGTGCTGGAATTACAGGTATGTGCCACCACACCTGTCCTCTCTTTCCTGTGTAGTTTAGGCTGTCCTTGAACTCACTATATAGCCCAGGAAGGCCTCAACTTGCAGTGATCCCCCTGCCCCAGCCTCCCACAATTCATTCTCTCTCTTCCCTTTTCCCCTCCCCCTTCTTCTACTCTCTCTTTTTGAAACGGTTTTGCTGTGCAGTTCAGGCTGGTTTTGAACTCATTTTGTATCCCAGGCCAGCCTCACACTCAGCAATCCTGCCTCAACAGAGGAGTGTGCCACCGTGTCCATCTCTGCATAATTTCTTAACCTTCTTTAAAAACCCTGTTAATTGGGTACTGTTAGACTTGTTGTGTGGATAAAGAAATTAAGGCGCACAAAATACTGTCCTGTATTTACTAGCATAACTGGGAACTGGTACTGGAACTCAGCCCCAACACTATTACCTCTTCCTTACATTGAAACCTCCAAAGTTTTCACTATTTTTTTAAGTGACATTGAATTATGGTGATTTTTGACTTTACAGAGGGGCAGAGAAAGAGTTAATAAATAAATGGGGTAATGGGATTTCTACAAGCCTGTTATCTTTGTAACTCTTACAGGATCTTTGAAGTATCAAACTGTTGAAAATTTTTATTTTCATAATGGACCCTTCTACCTATAGATAGCAAGTTTTAGCCTTTGAAGCTTGTTAAGAACAGTTGTAAAGTTGTGTACTTTATTAATACTGATTGTTTTTATTAGGTGTCTTTTTGTAAGGTTTTCAGAAGCTGCAGAATTTGTTCTGATGAACACATGATCTTGGCAGAATAATTTTGCTTTGCTTTATTTTTTTTTTTAATCAGGATATGCTTACCACCCACTCCTGTCTCTAAAATTTTGTATTGAGGAGGGGCAAGATAACTTGCTTCCCGCTCCCATTGAAATGGTAATGTATAACTGGGTGGGAATGACAAGGTAGCTTTTCTGTTTGTTCTTGTAAGAGTGCTTGGGAGAACAGTTTAGAAAGGTGATCTGAGCCTGGCGTGGTGGCGCAGGCCTGTAATCCTAGCCCTCCGGAGGCTGAGGCAGGAGGATTGTTGTGAGTTCGAGACCAGCCTGAGCTACAAAATGAGTCAAGGCCAGCCTGAGCTGCATAGTGAGACCCTGTTTCAAAAAGACCAAAAAAAAAAAAAAAAAAAAAAGGTGATCTGTACTTGAATGGTTTAAAAGGAAAATGATCTTCATTCATAACCTTTCCCATGGCAATTTCAAAATACATTAGGCTTTGAACAAATACTGATAAAAGCAGAGTGTATGTGATCCTTTCTTGAAACCTTGTATTGTATTTTGCTGTGACTGTTGTATTGTATTTTGCTGTGACTGTTGTATTGTATTTTGCTGTGACTGATTTTACATCTGGATTTACTCTTAAGGAGAACAGATATTTTAACTTGTTTGGTTAAAGGCATTTATTATTCCTTTTAGATCTTAGATGTGTTAGATATGTTATATAAAGGAAATCCTAGAGTTAACTTTTTTTTTGTTTTTAAATAAGCAACCCTTTGGGGCTCAATTTGGGAACTCTTGGAAGCACACTTACTCCAGCAACTACATCTGCTACTTATGCTTTTGGAGCTGGAACTGGAGGGCTCTTTGGATCTAAGCCTGCAACTGGGTTCACTTTAGGAGGAACAAATACAGGTAAAAAGGAGTTTTGATTTGGGGATGTTATATACAGGGGGTGTTTTTAGTTTCCATCCTGTATCTTCTTGTAAGAGGTTGTCATTAATAGTAGATCTAAAAAGAGGGTAAATAGCAAGGTGAAAAGGATTGGTAGTCCTAGTCATGTACTCAAACATTAAGCAAAGGAGGTAGTATGTGTACGCACATGCGTGCCTGCCTGCTTGCTTTTTCTCTGTATTCAGTAATTGAAGATCTTTTTTTTAAAATATAATGATGTAAGGGGATTTACTTTTTTGTTGTTGTTTTGGGAATCAGACTCGGGACCTTGTGCTTGCCTGACAGACGCTTGGGCCACTGAGCTATATCTCCAGCCCTTTATGTTTATATTAAATTATATAATACAGTGTTTTCCTATTTAAACATTGTTAAGTCAGTTTTACCAACTTGGAAGATTTAATTAGCATGATATACATAGATACACAGAACAGTCAGAATTTTCTTAGATGTTTTAAAGTTTTATATTAAAAACTTGTTTTAATGGAAAAAGAGCAAGAGGTAAAGAACACTAAGATTTTTAGTGAATATTTAAATAATAGAAAGTTTTTTTTTAAAAGAAAGGTCTTTTAATACTTAAAGAAAATAATACTTCACTGGAGATAAGCATGTACGTTCTATTCTCTGCCTTTCGGGGCTCTGGACTTTTGTTGCCACCATGGGCACTGAGCTCCCTTTGTGTGTAACACTTTTCACAGATATACAAAGAAAATAAAGGAAGAACTAGTGAGAGTCTTGAGACAGCTGTTTGCTGGTATTCTGTTTGCTGTGGCTTTTTTTTTTTTTTTTTTTTTTGCTTTGCTTAATGTTACAACAGTAATCATTTCTAAACCTTATCCCTCTATTCTCTAATTAATAAAATGATATACAGTAATATGAAACCAAATGTTATAGAAAAAATGCTGTGGTGTTATGGTAGAAGGAGTCATATACTGATCGTAGTAGAATCATGACTCAGGATGATTCCTTTATGACAAATCAAAAGAATGCCAAATTCGATAATGTTTAAATTTTCTTTTTCTTTTCCTTTTTATTTCATTTCATTTCTTTTTTGCTTCAGGAATAGCAACAACTCTAACTACAGGATTAACTCTGGGTAAGAAACCTTTGAGGAAAGATCCCAATGTAAACGAATTGAGTGGTCATTCTAATATTTTACTAAAAAGACTATAGAGAAAAGTGTATAAAAAATCCAGTATGGATTCTAGATAGTAACTTGTCAAAGACATCTTTAGTATGATTACTTTAAAAATACCTTTATATCACAGGCTGTTAATAGAGAAAAATGTTTTGAATGCAGAAATGGTTTTTGATGTGAAAATTTATTTCATACTACTTTTTCAGTCTTTGATGGTTTAGTGGAAAAGGCATGAAATTATACTCCAGAAGTCTCAGAATTAAGCATACTGGTTGTATTGCTAAAGTAGTTGTTAAGTTTTACAATATTTTGGAGCAAAACTTCTAGTTACTGATAAAATGAAATTATTGTAGCTGAATATGTTGGCACTGCCTATAATCCTACACTCTAGAGGCTGAGGTAAGAGGAATGCAAGTTGCTTGGAATCTTAGCAACTTAGTGAGACTCTGTCTCAAATGAAGTATGTAGCTCACTACAAAGACTCTGCGTTCAATCCTCAGTACTACTAGAAAACACAAAACTTTTTGAGGAGGGGAGCTCAGTGAGAAATGCTTGCTTAGCATATGTGAAAACATGGGTTTCATTCCCAGTACTGCAAAACAACAGGGATGATATTGAGCTAAGATTTTTGTTTCCCTTGCAACTCAGAAACGTGGTTTGCTGAAAGGAATGTGACAGAATGGAAGGATACTGAAAAAACTTTAAAACTGAGGGGGTTTTTTGGCTGGTTTAGGCTGCCTTAAGGGCATGTCTGGTAAGGCATGTGAAAAACTTTAAAACTGAGAGTAAAGTAAATCAGCAAAAAGCATAACACACCTGTTAGCACCACCAAAGGTTTAGACAGGATTGGTTATAACTGAATCTTGTTTTCTGAAGTTATTGGACCTAGCTATGCATGCTTTAAAAGGATTGTGCTACAGCAGGAATGTCCAGTTGTGATTAGCATAATCTAAAACTTAGCTCCAGACTGCTTCTCTCATTGATTTCAGAAGAAACTCCAATGGAAAGCATTCATGCCCTCTTGTTTTGTGTGTGTGGGTTTTTTGTTTGTTTGTTTGTTTGTTTTTGGACAGGGTCTCACTCCGGAAATTAGATAAATCTTGCACATACTGTGTAGTGCATCCTGGCCTTGGCTTCATGGCAGTGCTCCTCCCTTAGCCTCCTGAGTGCTGGGACTATAGGCCTACACCTAGCTCATTCATGCTTTTAGTTTAAGCAGTTATTGCTTCCTATCTGTGTGGTTTTAAGCTTATATAATGCCTTGAATATTCAATATTGGCTTGTATTTGCAGTGGTACTAATGATGATGTCAAACTGTTAAGTACATAGGCAAGGTATTCATCTGTTGCAAGGTGAAGAAGACAGGAATATTAACATTATTAGGTAATCTTATAAAGGATATTAACAGGTATCAGAACAATACTGAAGGCAAAGGAGAGAGCAAGTGTATTTTGGAGGGACAGGATCCATTCCAAAGGTGTAGAAAGTACAAAAGCCTAATCAAAAGTATCCGGAGGATTATGTAAAATATTTTTCTCAGAACTTAAGATTCAGAGATGGAAATAATTAGTAAGATTTGAGGATAGGTTGGGAGTGGACAGGAAGGGAGAATTATGTACCTGGTGTTCAGACTATTACAGCAGCAGTCTAAGGCCAAGGGAACTTTGTCTTGAGCAGAATTATCAAGGTGTTAATGTTGTTTTTAAGGTAATAATTCCAAGATAAATAGAAGTTGTATGAAACTGGCAGAGAACCTAAGTGGCTGTTGTAATAGTTCTTGAGAGAGACCCAAATGAAGGTTTTTGGGAATTTTTGATATCTAGGATTTTTCAGAAGTATAAGTGACAGAATTTATAACTGATAGAATACAGAGAAATAAGTATGAAAGTTCTGAGATTTTTTTGTTTTGGTTTGTTGTTTTTTTTTTTTTTTTTTTTTTTTGAGCAGTGGAATGGACCAAAATGGAGGCTTTAGCACAGTTGGGCTTTTTTATTTTTTTTTTTATTTTTATTTTTTTTTGGTGAGATAGGTAGGAGTCCTAACGGATATCAAGGTATAGTCAGCCCACAGAGATTCAGGTAGATACAGATTTAGATTCCTGTACTTGTAGTTTGGATGATGAAAGTTGGTAAAATCACTAGAGAAGGGAACAGGAATAAAACCAAGGGAATTTTATTTAAGGTAAAATTAACAGAGGACAAAGACCTTCAAATAAGGACTGGAAATGAATAATAGGAGTAGGAAGTGAGCTGAGAGCTGACAGGCAGAGTAGCCAGAGAGAAGACGATTTCTAGAAATGGAGAATAGCTATTTGCATAGTCTTAGAGAAGAGGGACAGTTGTTCTACTGAGTAAAGGGAAGGAAAAAGAAAAATAAATTATTAGATAAATTTAGAATTGAGATTGATCAAAATATTATATTGATTGGGATTGTTTTTGTTTTTCTTAATCTAAAGATTTTCAGTGTGAGGGGTACCAAAAATCGAACTCAGGACCTCATACTTGCCAGACAGCTGTGGCACCACTGTGCTGAAGCCCTGGGGTGAACCATGTTCTCTTTATTTGCCATAATTTAGTCCTAAGTTCTTTGTTTTTTTTTCTCTCACATGTATACATCCTTTTCTTATCAGAAAGAATTGAATGAGGCCAGCAAGAGAGCTCAGCAGTCTCACACCTGGTTAGGCAAGCTTAGGGATTGTAATTCAATCCCTGGCGCCACATGCCGAACCAGCCCCATCAGCAGGGTAGGCTGAGCTGGCCAGAAAAAAAAAAAAGAATTAAACTTTCAGGGATTCTGGAAACCTATATGCATGTATGTATGTGTGTGTGTATGTGTGTGTGTATATATGTATATATATATATATATATATATATACATATATACACACACACATACATAATATATATATATATATATATACACACACATACACACACACATACATACAGACATATACATATATATCTCATATGTAAGCTTATGGTAAAATGAGGTTTTTTTTTTTGTTTTTTTTTTTAAACAGGAACTCCAGCTACTACATCTGCATCCACAACAGGCTTCAGTTTAGGATTCAGTAAACCAGCAGCATCTGCTACACCATTTGCTCTGCCTATTACTTCTACCTCAGCTAGTGGTCTCAGTCTTTCATCTGCTCTGATATCTACTCCAGCAGGTGAGACAAAATCTGAGAAGATTGTGTTTTGTGGTTAAATTTAAATTTCATTCAGAGAACTTAGAGTACATTTTAATTAAACATATATATATCTGTACTTTGAGAAGCATTTATTCTAATCAGTCTGCAATTTTGATTTACTAGTTTATAGATTTGAAAGAAGTTGATGTTGGTCATTGTAGCAGTAAAGCTGAACTTAGAAATTGATCTTATATATATTATATGTAATAATCATGTATGATTATTTTAAAATATAGATGTCTGATACTTTCATTATATATGATTAAGCAAATACTAAAATTAGTTCACAGGGCACAGGGTTAGATAAGTAAAATGTAAAGTTGTTAACAATAACTTTATTTTAAACAGGCCATTTTATACCAAGGAAGGATAAAGGCTCTGTATATATTAAGCTGCAAATCTTACCTGGCTTAGGATTCATTTAATTTTAAAGATGGAATTGGTACCTGGGTTATAAATTACTATATGGAGTCAGTTTCCTGGTGCTAGTTCAGTTCTATTCTGAGGCCTTCTGTCACTCACATTTGCTTGATGTTACTATCTGTATTCTTAAGTATATGTAATTTTATCTTTGGCAACCAATTTTTTCAAAGTCAATTTTGACATAAATATCAGTTCTTTAAAATTTTGCTTTTATTTTTCTATGGTGTGTTGTGTTTTCATAGTTTATGGTCTCATTTTTTTAATAGCCTCTACAGGATTTACCTTAAATAATTTGGGAGGAACAACATCCACAACTACAACTGCATCTACAGGCCTTTCCTTAGGGGGAACCCTAGCTGGTTTGGGAGGTTCACTCTTCCAGAGTGCAAACACAGCAACATCAGGTAATCGCTAGTATTTTTCTTCAAGATAGTAGTTATATTTGAGTTTTCTTTGCCTGTGTTGTGGCTTTTTGAGCAAATTTTTTTAATGCTGTGTGTTTTCCTTTTAGTATAAAAAGTTATACAATTTTTTTTCATATATATTTGGATATCTTAGCCATATTTAAGAAATACATTTTCTGTTTTCTCAGTATTGACTGATTAAATAGGGAATAAGCCTATTTAAGGAGTTAGAAAACTGTTTGAGGCACTTGTGTTTTTTAGTTAAACAGTCTCAGAGAAGATTGGAATATGGCTTGGTTGCAGAGTACTTGCCTACTATTCATCAGTTTCTGTGTTTAATCCTAAGCATTAGGGGGGAACAAAATCTTCGTTGTTTACAGCCTAACATCATTGTAAGGCAACTTAAATCCCCAAGTCTAGGAATGCCTTTTTGTTATAGAAGTCAAGAAAGGATGTCAACATGCTTTTGAAGACTGTATTTTAAAATACAGATGTCTGATGCTTTCATTATATATGGTTAGGCAAATACTAAAATTAGTTCACAGGGCATAGTATGCTGAATATATAAAGTCCCAGATTAATTTCTCATTTGATATTTATTGTGCTCTGTGTCACATTTTAAGGATTTTATATATGTTTTGAATATTTGTTCTAGTGTCAGAATAAGAAAATTATATTTTGAAAGCAATGGGTACTTGGGGAGTGAGAAAATCTTTCCTATTACTTGCAGAATTATATAACTACCTCATATGGCAGTGTAAAATCAAAATGTATTGTTTAACAGCTTAGGAAAAGTTGATATAATTACAGAATTTCCAACATTTATGTGAATTTTATATTACTTTCAGAGATTGTATTGAGGACATAATATGTCTGATACTTTAGCTGTATAGGAGAGGTGAAGAAATGTGATGACATTTCCTATTAAAGAAGTTATAGTTCCTTGTTTTGTTTTTTTATTTAGATGATAATTGATGGAAAAATTCTGTGTGAGCAGAGGGTTAGGAAGATATGGAACTGGGCATGGTGGTGCACAACTGTAATCCCAGCACCCCGGAAGCTGAGGCAGGAGAATTGTTGCAAGTTTGGGACCAATCTGGGCTACAAGTGAGCTCTAAGCTAGGCTGAACTGAATCATGTGACTCTATCTCAAAAAGACCAAAAAAGAAAAGAAAGGCATACTCCTAGATAACCTGTAGGAATTTGTATTATTCAAATTTGCATTAATCTACAAATACTAATTTTTGTCTTTGTTGAAATTTTATAGGTACTCAAAATACTTCGTAATAGGCAAGTCATGAAATGACTATACTGTACATTTGTTTGCAAGATAAATATTATTTCAGAAATGTATAGAAACAAAATGAAAGTCATAGAAAAGTGAGGCAGAGCATCATTTTGTCTTTTTCCAAAGTTTTGAAGTATACTTGAATCTCTCTGTCCCCCCCTATCTGTCTGTCTGTCTCTTTTGCTACCAGAAATTGAACTTAGGGCCTTGCACTTGCCAAGCAGGTGCTGTGCCACTCAGCTGTATCCCCAGCCCTTGGATTCTTCCTAGACTCAAGTCATAATACTCAGTGCTTATTTTGTGCTTAAATTAATGAGGTGCCAATGAATTAAAGCTTTGTAATTTGAGTATTTCTTTTCCTAAATGCTGAGAACCAATAAGTATTTCATAATTTTTTGAACCAATTTTGGAATATTTATGTAGACTTTTAGCATCAACATAAAATGCTCAGAAAATTAAAAGACTTTGAGGCATCTCAAGTTGTGAGTTTTTTGTTTTTTTTTAATTAGGGAGGCTAAACTGGTATATTAGTAGTTATTTAGTTGTTTCTGTCACATTTTTAGAATATAAAACTAGTTTTTAATTCATGCTATCATTAGTGTTCTTCTGCTTTAGAATGGGTATCATTGTTATAAAGTGTTATCTTGGTTACTTTACACTCATTGCTGGGACAAAATACCCGATACCCAAAATTAAAGAAGGAAAAGTTTATTTAGCTCATAGTTGTGGAGATTTCAGTCCATACTCGGCTGACTAATGCAAAGTGACATATGGCACAAGGCAGCTATTAATGGTGGCAGAAAATAGCAAAGAGCAAAGGGAGGAGCAGCTGTGGCAGGTAGCAAGCCTCTCTCCAGCCTTATATTTTGTTATTGCTATCTGTCCCAGGGCAGCTTTAGCACTCACACCCATACCAGCATTGGATCATGAATTAATTCCAAATGCCCCAATGACTGCATGGGGCTTTTGGGAGATAACTAGACACAAAGCATAACATTCTGCCTCTGGGGCTGGGGAGATGGCTCATTGGAATAAGCGCTTCCCTGGCAAGCACAAGGGCCTGAGTTCAATCCCCAATTCTGCCAAAAAAAAAAGTAAAGAAAACATTCTGCCTCTGGCCCCACAAAGAGTCAATGCACATCCTTTTTCTAAGAGTTTCCAAAGTCCTCAGTTTCAGCGCTGCTGAACAGTCTTAAGTCCCAAAGTCTCCTCAGAGATCTAAGGCAAACTCTGAGGTATGAGCCCTTATACAAATGAAAAGTTGAAAACTTCCATCATTCAGTGGCACAAAAAAAATACCATTCCAAACGTTACAGACAAGGGGATACAAAGCATTGGGACCAAAGCAAGTACAAAATCCAGAAGGGCAGACATTAAGTCCTGTAGTTGCACAGGGAACATCTGAAGCAGTTTGTAGCAAATTGTAGCAAAGTGCCAGTCTGTGGCACTTTTGGTGACTATAGCTCCCATAACTTCTCTCTTAGACTCACTTTGGTCCCTCCCTGCAGCTTTCCTTAGGTGATCCATATTTCTGGCTTCTCCAACCTTTGGGGTTTCTACTGCACATTTGGCTTCTCACTCTTTGTTTCACACACTGCCCTCTTGGATACACCACCTGGCCTCCCAAGACTTCTGAAATCAGGTGGAAGCCTTCTTAGCCTCAGAACTCTTGCATTCTGCATATGCCTAAAACCAGTGCCAAATGGGTGATATCAAGGTCTGTTGCCAGCCGGAGAAGTAGCCAGGCTTTCTTCTCTCTTGGCTATCGGGGTTGAGTACCTGGATTGCTGATCACTCTGAACCTGATCCTGATGAACAGATTGTAATGCCACCATCCTGAAACCTGGCACTCTGCAGCTTCTTCCTCAAAGCTAAGTCTTTCACTTTTGCAGTTTTGAGGCTGCAGAGGGTGGAGACTTGCTACTACTTGTTATGCTCTCAGGTTATCTGTTCTATTCTTTTTGTTTCTTCTCAACAGTGGAGATCCTCTCAGCTCTTTCCTTGTGGTCTACAGCTTTATTGGTGCTTCCTTTCTGGCCAAACTCAACATTTTATATCATCTTGCTGGATTCTTTGCTTTTGATTCTCAAATATGACTTAAGAGCCCCCAACCATAGCCATGCCACTTCCTGAACAATGAACTAGCTTGAAAAATTAATTAGTCCATGGTGCTTAATCTCAGTTTCAGGCAAAATCTCTGAACGTAAGCAAAATGCAGACAAACTTTCTGCCAAGACATAATATACATCATCTCTAGTCCAACGACCAATGCAGTCCTTCCCAGCAGAAACCTCCTCAGCCTGGTCTTTATAGGCAGGCTTCCTATCAGCCTTCTGGTCTTCTGAGGTCGGACAGAATAGCCAAAAGGTGTTCTAATGCTCCTCTTTTAGGCAACATTTCCAAAACTTTCCTGTCTCTTCCCATAAGCCATTCCCAAAGGCTTGTAATCCACATGGTCAGGTATAGACATTTAGAGAAATACATGTTTATCAACACAAGCTCTTTGAAGTTTATACACTAATGACAACATTAATTAGTCCCTTTTTTTTTTTTATTTACCATTGAGGTGAGAATGAAATAGGTAAAAGTTGTGTCTTTTTTAACTAAATTTTCTAAAAAGAACTTGTGTGTGTTTAATCGCACTTAATATGTTATGCTTAAATCTTAAATCAAATTCACACTACATTATTTTAAAATATGCAATTCCCAGGTCTGATTATATGATAGTATGTGAATGTATCAACTGAAAATACTTTTATAGAAAAGGTTTTAAAATAACAAATATTGAATATCCCCATTTATCAAATTAATAAATACATTTCTGACCCTTTTAATAAAGAAACGTCACATTATCGACAATACGTATTACCATTGAATCTAAGCATGGTTATCAATCTTTGCCAAAAGCATTCACCAGACTTGTCTCTTACTTGCCTAAATCAAGTTTAAACAAATTGTGGGACCTAACATAAAAATGTTTGAGTGCTCTATTTAGTTGGGGAAAATTGTTAATAAGTCTTTCAGTCAAATTGGTAAATGATATTTGGATATATATTTGCAGGCCTTGGACAGAATGCTTTAGGTTTGACTTTGGGAGCTACAGTAGCCACTTCAACTGCAGGCAATGAAGGGCTTGGTGGCATAGATTTTAGTAGCTCATCAGATAAAAAGAGTAAGTATATTATTGTCATTCTACTAACAGTAACACTGGGAAATTTCTAGGTTACTCAAAATTTCTGTCTGAAAGATCACTAGTATATATTGGACACTTCACTTTAAAGGTTTTTTTTTCTACATTTCATAGATTGTGTTGAGGATTTAAAGTTTAATTTTTATAGATAACTTAGATTTGCATAAGTCATAAGCTACCTTGATATATATATTAATGTGTATTTTTAAATTGGGATAATGAAACATGTATTCTGTAATCCATTCTTAACTCTTGTACCTATCAGAAGCATTTGTCAGTGTGAGTTAGTTCTGTGCTTATTTCATTTGTTTTCCTTTGGAGAGTAGTGAAAGAAATATGAGGAATTAATTTCCTTCCTCTTTTGCCCCTTTTCCTGGCATCCTGCTTTCATGATGTGCATAACTGGAGTTGAGCAAAAAAGAATACAGTGTATATGTACCACATCCCATGTCCTTTTAAACTCTTGAGGTGTGACAAAGTAGTCTTTTTTGTAATCTCCAGAGGATCTCTTTTTCCTACTAACTGAACTAGTTAACTTTGGACCTGTAGTATCAGTGTGACTTAACCAGATAGAGTAGAAAATAACCAGATAGAAAATAACATTTTGGGGCTGGTAGATAGCTCAATAGAATAAGCACTTGTGTGAGGGCCTGAGTTCAACCCCAGTTCCACAAAAAAAAAAAAAGGAAGAAAGAAAGGAAGAAATAATATTTAGTAGAGAGAGCATAGCATAGAGTAAGGCCTAGGGGTAAAAAGGGCTGGATACTTCATTAAGAACTAATAGGCTAGTCTAGCTAATGCAGAAAGATTAGGCTCCAAGGGTCATAGAGGACTTTATATAACATATTGAGTATTGTCATTGTCCTGAAGAGAAGTGCATCTATTAAAGAATTTTGATGAGGTTCTTATTTTAAAGTTAAGAACATTGTGGCAGCCACCTGGAAAGTACATTAATTACAGAGGGCAAGAGTATATAAAGAGAACCCATAAATAAAGATTTTGTAGTAGTCCATATAAACTACTAAGGCAAATCCAGGCAGATAAATCCAACAATCTATGGTAGTCAAGAAGTGGATCCAAGCTGTACATATTTATGCATAAATACATAGTGTAGAGTTGAATTATGGAGATAGAGCACTAGGGTTTTTTTTGATTTTTTTTTTTTTTTTTTTTTTTTTTTTTTTTTTTTTTTTTTTTTTTTTTTTTTTTTTTTTTTTTGGCGGAACTGGGGATTGAACTCATGCCCTTGCGCTTGCCGGGGAAGCACTTATTCCGCTGAGCCATCTCCCCAGCCCCCTAGAGCATTAGTTTAAAAATTAATGATTTGAAGGATTGGCCAAATAGCTCAGTGGGCTAAAGTGCCTGTTTAGGCAAGTGCTGGGACCAGGGTTTGATACCTATCATGTGCCAACTCTTGTCCCCAGGTTGCACTGAGATGGTGATTGAAATTGGGTATAATGGCATGCGCCTGTAATCTTACCACTTGGGAGGCTGAAAACAGGGGGATCACTACGAGTCCAGTCTGTATAGTGAGACCCTGTTGACCCTGTACTAAAATACATTAAAAAAAATTAATGATTTAACAGCAAAGAAATAACAAAACTGAAAGTTGAACCTGTGAACAAATGGACTTAGTAGATGTTTTCTAAAATAAATAGACCGTATACTAGCTCACAGAGCATGGTTGAGTAAAGCAAAAGAATTAAAATTATCCCATGCATACTAACTGTGCACAGGGTAATGAAATTAGTGATGGCAAAAACTCCTAAACACATGGAAATTAAATAGTATCCTCCTAAAAAACAAATGGGTCACAGATGAAGAAAACAAATAAATTAGACAGTATCTATAACTAAATGATGATGCAGATACAACGTCATCTTTTATAGATGGGATGCAATGTGGGAAATTTATAGTAATGAATTATAACATCTGGAAAACAGAATGAACACAAATAAACAACTTAATGTTATACATCAAGCTTCTAAAAGAAGAATAAGACAAATCCAAAGCCCATAAAAGGGAGGAAATTAATAAAGATCAGAGCAAAAATTAACACAATGGAGAACAACAAAGTACAAAGGATTAATAAATTGAAGTGTTGGTTCTTTGAAAAAATAAATAGAATTGATAAAACCTTAGCCAGCCATAGTAAAAAAAGAGAAGACTCAAATTCATGCATTGAGGAATAAGGGTCAAGTCACTACAGATCATATGAAAATTCAGATAATCAGTAGCTACTTCAGAAATTTTTATTCTGATAGGATGGATGGAAAACAGAAGAAATGGACAGATTCCTTAATATGTATGAATTACCAAAGCTGAGTCAAAATACAAGAAATTCTTACATTTTATTGATTATAAAAATTCAGTAACTCATATTGAACAACCCAATTTTAATGAGATTTAAAATGTAATTAAAAACTTAACAATAAAGAAAAGCCCAGGTCCTGATAGGTTTACTGCTGCAATCTATAAGAAATTTAGATTTCATGCCAATGCTCCTGAAACTCTTTAATTAGATTGAAAGGGAGGGACTAGGGATATAGCATAGTGGCATAGTTTCTCCCTTGCATGAATGAATTTATATGAGTTCCATTCCTGTTTTAAAAAAAAAAAAAAATGGTCTTAAGTGCCTGCGTGGCAAGTACAAGGACCCAGGCTCTATCCTTGGTAATGCATGCTATGTTAGCCCTGGAACCTTAGGCGTGCTGTGCCAGCCACCAAAACCAGATTCGGTGGCACACGTCATTATCACATGCTGGGGAGGCTGAAACAGGAGGATCATTATGAGTCCAAGCTATGGGAACCCTGTACCAAAAAAATAATTTAAAAAAAGAAATTGAAATAGAAGCAATACTTCCTAACTCATTCTTGGAGGTAAATATTAACCTAATAACAAAACCAGAGAAAGACCCAACCAAAAGAGAACTACAGGCCAGTCTCCTTAATAAGTATAGATACAAAAATCTTCATAAAATACTCTCAAATAGAGTGCATTAAGTTATCTAGAAGATTATACACCATGACCAAGTGAGATTCATCCCATGAATACAGGAATGGTTCAACATATGCAAACCAATATATGTAATATAGCATATCAACAAAGCCAGAGATAAAAATCAAGTGATCATTTCAGTAGACGCAGAAAGCCCTTTTGTAAAGTCCAGCACTCATTCATGATAATCTATGGAAAATTGGAATAGATGGTCTGATCTCAATCTTGTAAAAACCATTTATGCCAAGCCAGTAGCCAACATCATGGACAAAAATAGAAAGCTTTCACTCTAAAATCAGGAACTAGACAAGAATGTCCACTATCCCCATTCCTATTTAATACAGTTCTAAAATCATTAACCAATGCACTTAGACAAGAGAAATAAAAGAAATAACAATAGGAAAAGAAATGAAATTTATCATTTGCAGATGGCATGATAGTCGGTATAGAAGACCTGCAAAGCTCCAACAAAACACTCCTAGACTTAATAACCAAATTGAATTATATGGCTAGATACAAATTCAATACTCAAAAATCAATAGCATTCTTTTACACACAGAGAAATTAGACCTTTCACAATAGGATAGCAAAATTGAAATGCTTAGGAGCCAATCTAACGAAGTAAGTAAAAGATCTATAAATTAAAAAGTTACAATACTCTGTGAAAGGAGATTAAAAATAACAGAAAATGAGAAGATATCCTTGCTCATGGATGTGGAGAAACAATATTGTGAAAATGGCCATACTCTCAAAATTGTTATATAGACTCACATTACTAGAGAAAACATTCCTCAAATTAATTTGGAGCCAAAAGACACCTAGAATAACAAAGGCAATGCTGGGCGGCAAAGGCAAGGCAGGAGACATCAAAATCCCTGACTTTGATTTAACTGGAAAAGTTTAACTGGAAAAAATTTAGAATTAATGAAATATTTCATATTTTAATGAAAAAATTATAATCTTCTGGAAGAGGTAAAAAAGTGAAACTCCTTATACGATGAGATAAATGACATATTAAAGCTTAAATGTTCTGTGGCATACCAGCAAGCCCATCTCCTCAGAGGCTAAAGCTGGAAGATGACCAGTAAACTACAAGGCCTCTGTCTCTGAAATCAAATATAAAGGGCTGACAATGGAGCCCTTGCCTATGGCGCACAAACAAAATTTAGTCCCATCAGTGCTCCCACAGCCAATAAAAATAAAGTGCTTCATTCTTAGATGCTTGTTTCTATGCATTTTGACATTTTTAAAATCAAGATAAATTTTATGTGGACCTAATTTAAAAATAGACACGTAAGATATGATTTATATGAGATAAGAATTGTTTCACATCATAGTGAATTAAATACTAGAAAAATTAGTGAGAAAAATATTTGAAGAAAACTGTACAAATCATGTGAATAACCTATTCACAAAAGAAAAAAATTACACTGCACATTTGAAGAAAGTGTTCATGTGGAATAAGAATTTAAAATTACAGGCTGGGGAGATAGCTCAGCAATCTAAGTATCTACCCGGCAAGTGCAAGGACCCGCGTTTGATCCCCAGTACTGCATGCTGACCCTGGAATCCTGGGTGTGCCCAGCGGGCCACCAAAATGGTGTGATGGTGTAAGTCTTTATTCTTAGCATGGGAGCAGATGAGGTAAGAGGATCACTACGAGTTCAAGCTGCATAGCGAGACCCTGGACCTAATTAAATAAATAAATAATAAGTACATTTAAAAAATTACAATAAAGTCATTTTCACATACATGACTGGCAAAAACATTTTAAAACTGTGGTGTAGGGGCTGGGAAGATAGCTCAGTAGAGTAAGTGCTTGCCTGGCAAGCACAAGGGCCTGAGTTCAATCCCCAGTTCCGCAAAAAAAAAAAAAAATTGTGTGCATTGAGAGTGTGACTCCAGGGATCTTACTCAGGGAAGATGGAAAGGTAAATGGCACATTGGCTTTTAATGATTGACAGACTGGAGAAGCTCAGGTAATTTGACATTATGCTTTTTGATCCTGATAGGATCTTAGGTGTAAGCTGTTGAGAGTTGAGCTGGGAACCAAGATTATAAACCCCATTGAGGATATTTTCCATGGAAGATAGTTGAGGGAAAAAAGGAAATCTTGTTCTTGAAAGAAGTAGATGCAGATCATCTAACTAACATGTCTATATGTGTATATATCTTTGATTTTGCTGTGTTCTATATTCATGATGTCGGGACATTGTACAGTGTTTAAGAGACAAGCTAAGAATTGCTTTCATTTATACCTTTGCATTAATTTAAAAAATACCTATTCATAAAGTTTCTTGAATTTTATAGGTGATAAAACAGGAACAAGACCAGAGTAAGTATATTTTAATTAAGAGTTTTATGTATGAAACTGTAGGCAGATATTATAGTTGCAAGTGAATAGAAAAGCAGGGCATGGTGAAGCACACCTGTAATTGCAATACTTGGGAGACTGAGGCAAGAAGATCAACATGACTTTGAGGCCAGCCTGGGCTACATAGCAAGTTCAAGGCCAGCCTGAACTACAGCACAAGACCCTGTCTCAAAAAAAAGAAAAGAAAAAGAAACAAAAGCAGATATAACCAATTATACGTTCAGCAAAAACCCCAACAGCATTACTAAGAATAAAATAATACATGTTTTAGAAAGATTATGAAAGTCAAATCTTCAAATTTTAGTCATTGAGATTTTAAAAATATTTTTAGGAGGATGATTGGCATTTCTGTAAATGATACAAATAACAAAATATAATTTGTTGTAGTGAGGAGTGCTAGGGATTAAAACCAAAACCTTGTGCATGTTAAACATGAATTCTGCCACTGAGTTATTCCTGCACCCCTTTAGGGCATGTGCTTATGTGGATATGTATATATACATATATAATCATGTGGGTATACTTTTAATTCTTGATGTCTTCATTGAAGACAGTAGCTTCTAATACAGCATATATAGGCATGAAAATGATCATTTTTATATTTTCTCAATCAAGTTGTATTACATTAAATAAAGCATATAAATAGTCAAGTCCACACAAACATCTTATGTAATTATAGTTTCAGATTTTGGATTTTGATATTTTTAATGATATAATTTATAAATTGATCATCCTTAATCTGAGACCCTAAAACTTTAAAAGTTTAAATGAAGATGCTGAGATCTGTCCAGAGTTTTTGACTTTTTTGTGTGCAGGGTCTCACTATGCATCTCAGATCCACTGTGATCCTCCTTTTTCCACTTCCCTAGTGCTGGGATTGCAGGTGTGCATCACCATACCTAGACTATCACTGGCTCAGTGTGCCAGCACATTATGCAGTGCCAGGGATCAAATCCTACCCCTGTGCTTACCTAAGCAAGCACTTAGTCAACTGAGCTATTTCCACTGGCCCTTAGAGTTTTGACTCTTTAACTCTTAATTGCAGTGTAGCAGGCCATATTTTAGTTGTCCCTGTTCTCATTATTTGAGATTCTCTTTAATGACATCACTATCATATTTATCCATTCACACATATGAGAACAAAATGCAGTTAGAAAATAACATGTTTTGTCACACAAAAAATTTTACAGACTTTAGTACAGATATTCTTCATTGAACTAACTTATCCTTTTAACAATATTCAGTCTTTATGACCTACAGTTGGACTTAGGGTGCAGGAACATCAACAGCAGTGTGGCCTTATGGTGTGTTCTTCGGTACAGTGCAGTATTATAATTTTTGTTGATTCTACTTACTGTACAGTACTATGGTTTTATGTTCTTTTGTACATTACAGCCCTACCTGTAAGAGTTATGTAAATAAAGTAGTGTCATGAAGGTGGAGTCTTTTCTAATACTGTAATGTACATATTATGTAAAATTATTCATTTACTGATTCATTCATTGAGTTAGGCACAGGACTGGAACTCAGTTCTTATAGGAGGAATGTCTATAAATGCTTTTAATATTTTTGAACTGAAGAAAACACCAGAATCTTTGAACCTAAGGGAAACATAGTTTAACATCTCATCTATACTGTTTTGATTTTTTTCTTAGACATTTAAGTTTAAATGCTTGTAAGTATATTTATTAAAAAATGCCATTCTCCCTGGCACCACATGCTGTGCCAGCCCTGGCCCCTGGTGTACTGGGCCAACCACTGAGACTGGGCATGGTGGCACATGCCTGTAATCTCAGTGCTGGAAGGCTTGAAAACAGGATCACTAGGAGTCCCAGCTGCATATTTAGACCCTACACAAAATACATTTAAAAAGAAAGTCATTTTTACCTAAGAAATTTTAATGTTCAGTAGGTGCTAAAATTGTTTTCTAGATCAATAAATTTGTCATGAAGAAATTTGAAGTCATCCAGTGAAGCTTTAAATTAGAAATATTTGTTATGTTTTCTGGTATCTTAACACATACTCTAATAAAACCGAGTTGTCAGGGGCTGGGGAGATAGCTCAGTAGAATAAGCACTTGCCTGGTAAAAACAAGGGCCTGAGTTCTATCCCCAGTTCAGCAACAAAAAAACAGAGTTGTCAACTTCTATATATGTATCTAGTGATATTAATACTCTTGTGGTTTTTTCCTTAGGGATAGTAAAGCACTGAAAGATGAAAACTTACCTCCTGTTATTTGCCAGGATGTGGAAAACCTTCAGTAAGTATCAAATATAACTAGATAACTAGTTGTTGAAGAATTCTAGAATACATTATAGCAGAGACATCTCTTCTAAACGTTTTAACTGATTAGAATTTTAATGCTTTTAAAATTCAGAAAGCAACAAAATAATTAAAATGTCAATAAATGATGCTTTAGATTGTTTCTTGAAACAGATTGGCTGAAGTATTTCAAATGTGCTTTTTTTCTGTAGAAGATTAAAAGTATTTTTAAAGTGTCACTTAAAAAGTTTTACTTCTTTTTTTTTATTAGGTGTTTAATTTTCTTTATTTTTGTTTTATTGAAGTACAAATATCAATGAGACAGTTTTAAGATATCTTGACAAGATGGATTTGATAAATTAATACATTGCAAACTGTTTTCATAATGTTTTGGTATCATAGAAGGTGCATACATGATATTATACTTACAAACATTATTGTACCATATGTCTCTTTATCAGTAGTATAGCTGTTTGCATATCTAAAAGTATTACTTTTTATAGGAAATTTGTGAAGGAGCAAAAACAGGTTCAAGAAGAAATCAGTAGAATGTCGTCAAAAGCAATGCTTAAAGTACAAGAAGATATTAAAGCTCTGAAACAGCTTTTGTCATTGGCTGCCAGTGGGTTACAAAGAAACACTCTCAATATTGACAAACTGAAAATAGAAACTGCTCAGGTAAAATGACTTACAACCATTCTGCCATACAGTAGGATTTTCTTCTAAATTAGAAATAAAAATATATTTAATTATGAAATTTGATACCAACATGCTAAGAAAGCCATATTATACATAATATATATTGTACATATATATTATATATATATTTGTGTTTTTTTCAGGGAAGGGTGGTGTTCAGGGTCTCACTGGTACATGGGATTCGTGGTAATCTGCCTGTTTACAGCCTCCCCAAGAGCTGGGATTACAGGAGTACACCACCTCACCTAGTCTCAATTGCCATCTTAGTGGGGCCTGGCAGGACAGGCCCTGGGGTGGAAATACCCACCCCCTGTACCTGCTTGCAGGCACTTTAATCAGCTGAGCTATTTGGCTGGCCCCTTCGTATATTTTTAAATTGATATAATAGTAGTTACTAGTTTTTAATGAATGCTTATTTGTAAGATAGTATTCTGAGCAAGTTGTAACTGTTGCCCAGTATAGTTTTTATGATAGCACTTTGAGATAAGTACTCTTATTGCATAAAGAAGAAAGCAGGCAGAGGACTTTGTGAATCAGTTCAAAATTCTGAACGCAGACTCTAGTGATCCAATTTTAGATTTTTATGCCCTTAACTACTTTTGTTTCACAAAAATAGCTTCTAGCTAGATCAGTGTTTTATATGAGAGGAAACATACCTAGCAAGAAAATATTTTGTAACTTGTCTGTTATGAAATAGTAATTAGAGGCTTTGTAGATGTTAAAATTGATGGTTTGAGGGTCCTCAGTAAGATTTTAGTTAATAAAAGCAGGAATGAGCCTTGTATCTTCTGTTGCTCATGCCCTCTTGTTTCCCTCTGTCATAATGAACAGTATACATTGAATATAATGTATAATTCTCAGCTTTGAGAAGAGAGTATAGTGATGTTTCAGTTGCGTTTTATATATTGTGGTTAAAAAATATACTTTATCTCATCACAACAGGGTAGATGAAAAAGAAAACAAAAAGAGTAGATGCCATTCCCTAAAATTGTTCTTGGTCTATTAAAGAATTTGGTATAAATTTTTTTATCATGGGCTTATCAGAGTGCTGTTCTCTTCATAAGTGAAGTGATAATGTGTGTCTTTAAGTCAGTTGCAAAGTATTCTAGTTAAATATGAATTTCGCCCTTGTTTCCTTCCCACTTATGTTTCCATTTTTATCAGATAAGTATTTTTATTAGGAAAATGTAGTTATCCTTTACATGGGAAAATAGTGTGCAATTATACATTATGTGGATCTATAAATTTCATGTGTAAAATAAGTTAAAATGATAATTAGCTTAATAATGGAATTAAACTTGAGAAATGGTCATTATAATGGGCCCCACTGTAATTAAAATTAGATTATTCACAAATAATGTATGGAACCTTTATAGCAAGCATGTTGTTTTTTATAAATAAAAATCAATAGACACCTGAAATAATAAAAAATTGCTATTTTTATGTAAGTTATTATTTATTTGGTACAGGGTCTTGCTATGCAGCTTGGACTCATAGTGATCCCCTGTTTTAGCTTCCCTAGTGCTGCGATTATAGGGGTGTGCCACCACGCCCAGTTACAATGGCTGGCATGCCACACTCAGGGTTCCAGGCTGGCAGGGCATGTGGGACCAGGGATCAAATCCAGGACCTTGCACTTGTTAGGCAGGCGCTGAGACCACTGAGCTATCTCCCCAGCCCTGATTGACTGATATTTTGAGTTAGGGTCTTGTCTTGTAGTTCAGACTGGCCTTGAACTTGCCATGTAGCCTAGGTGGCCTCATACTCAAACAGCAATTATAAACTTATATAGTTACAGCTTGGCATTTTAACATGTTCACCAGCTATAATTTGTATGTTTTGCTACTGTTTAGATATGCATGTTTTTATTAATTTTATTGGTAAAAAGACCAGTAAAAGTGATGGATCCATATATGCCACCCATGGTTCAAGCAGGTAGGAATGTGTTAGAGAAATAGACTACAGTACATATAAAGTTAAGGTACTGTTTTGGGAAAATGAGGGATACTTGGTTGTTGACAAAGCAGTAAAATGATAGAAATGTGGAATGTGAATTGGTAGAGTATTAGTGAAAAACCACTGAGGAGAATATAGACATGGCATTGCGGAATATAGAAGGGAGTATTTTCTGTCTTTGTATATTAAAGATTTTTAAATAGCTTACTTATTTTACTGTGGATGAGTTAATTTTGTAAATTTTCAAGAAATCTATAGTTTCTTAAAATACATCAACCATTCATTATAATTTTATAAAGTTTAGTCTGTCTCAAAGAACTTCTAGAGTCTTGTATAAATGCAGCTTTATGCTGTTCCTAAAGCATGAAATTCTACTGGTATTTTTGAAATGTCAGTACAGAAATGGTGTTTTTGGTCTGCTCATACTGTTTTTTTTTAAACTTCTGGTATATTAGGAGTTAAAGAATGCTGAAATAGCTTTAAGAACCCAGAAAACACCTCCTGGACTCCAACATGAGAATGCAGCTCCTGCTGAGTAAGTTTTTACTTATCAAGTATTTCTGATTTTAAGATAGCAAAATAGGAGTTAGAAATGTAGCTTAGAGATAGAATACTTGTCTAGCATGTGTGAAGTCCCAAGTTCTATCCCCAGACAGGGTTAGTAGTGCACACCTTTAAGCCCAGCACTTGGAGGAGGATCTCTGCAAGTTTGAGACCAACCTATATAGTGAGTTCAAGGCTAGACTGATCTGCATAGTAAGAACCTGTCTCAAAAAGACCAAAAAAAAAAAAAAAGTTCTATTCCAGAATTTGAAAGAAAGAATGATGATGATTAGCATGTACATGTTAAGAATTTTTAATTTTCTTTGGAAAGGCTTCATTAGTTAGTACTTTATTTACTTCTAATACCCTCAAGTTGGTAGTTTATTATCATTTTACTGAAAATCAGTGAAAGGCAAGAGCTAAGTTTTCAAGCACTTTTAACAAGTACACTTCTTAACTGTTACTTATAGGATTTATTCCTAAATGTTTTGTATAATAGAAATAAAATTTTTACCCATTAAAACTTTCAAATTAATAATTTTATACACTATCTTTTTGTTGACGGAACCAGTGATTGAACTCAGGCCCTTTGCACTTGCCAGGAAAGCACTTATTCCTCTGAGCCATCTCTGCAGCCCTTAATTCTAACTTTCAAGCATACTAAATATAGTTCAGCCCTTTCACTTACTTGCATAGTTTTTTGTTTTTTGAGATAGGGCCTTGAACATCTTCTTGCCTTAGCTCTGTTAGTGGTAAATTCACACAGCTTTTATTTACATAAATAATACATTTTCAGAAAGAAAAGGAAATGTACATAGGTAAAAAAAACTATTTACCATTGTATCACTGAGCTTGTATATCTGTGTATTTTCCATGTATAGGGAGGGATACACTTTTTTTTTTTGAGATAAGATTTCACTTTGTAGTTCAGACTAGCCCTGAACTCATAGTGATCCTCCTACTTTAATGCTAGGTGTATAGGAGTGCCAATACACGCAGCTATTATTCTTATGTCATTTCCATGTTGATAAACATGGTGATAGGCACACATATCAAGTGCACACTATTTTATAGAGAGTATGCTTAGCACTGTGTGCTTTACCTCATATTTCATACAACTCCCCTATAGCTTTTAAACTGAAAAACAAAATCTTTTTCTAGCTTTTCATCCAGCATATTAATATTTTATCATATTTGTTTTGTTCCTCATTTTTTTACATGTATATAAGCATTGTTTTCCACCTGAACAGTTTCAGTTGTTTGCAGACATTGTGCACATTGTGACTACATTTTTTTTTTTTTTACTTACCTATATTAGGTGATTTTTAAAAATAAAGTTAGACTTTTTTTAAGGTAGATAGAATAATTACTAAAATCAGGATATCAATGACAATGGATTACTATTATGCTCTTCAAATTAACATGGGGTGTATTTCCTTAGTGGACTTTGTCTAACCATTTATTTTTCTGTCTTGTTTACACTTTGCAAAACCTTTCACAGTTACCCATTTCTTATAAAGTATAGATTCTTTTTGTTACTGTGAGAACTGTAGGTATGTGGTTATAAAATTGGCTCAGCAGTTTAGTTTTTAATTAAGTTTTTGTTTCAAACTTAACTTTATATTTACTGAAAACTTTTAAAAATAGTACAAAGAATTTCCTGATAGGCATAAGTCTGTAGTACAATTGTCAAATCAGGAAACTGGCACTGGTAATATATTACTCATTAAACCACAAAATTTATATATAAATTCCAGTACACACACACACACACACACACACACACACACACACACATACACACATTGTTATTCAAGAATTTTACTGGATTGCTCTTATTTGTGGAGCCATTTTTTAGTCTTTTGCTATAATACTTGGTCTTGTCTTGAATGACCTTGTTACTTAACTTGGTTATTTTGTGGACTAGTCATACTTTTGATTTGTCTTCCATGATTGGAATATTGATACCTTGATTAATGTTTAAGGTTTATTTTCAGTGATCATACCTGTGACAAGTTTTATTTACTTGGTATTTTTAACATTTTTTAAAAATTTGATCTTTTTTGATTTTTTTATAGCTATTTCAGAGTCTTGGTTCAGCAGTTTGAAGTACAACTTCAACAGTATAGGCAGCAGATTGAAGAACTAGAGAACCATCTTGCCACTCAGGCAAATAATTCTCATATAACTCCTCAAGGTAACGTGCTTACTATGATTTCTTTGTTTGTTTGTTTGTTTGTTTGAGAGTGTCTCACTATGTAGTTCAAGCTCACCTTGAGCTTTGTAGCACAGGCTGGTCTTGAATTTAAAAGGATACTCCTGCCTTAGCCTTTTGAGTGCTGGGATTATAGGTGTGTGCCACCACACCCAGCTTGTGATTAATTTTTGATTGATACTATTATTTTATTTGTAAGAGAGATTAAACTATGGTACAACTTCATATAACAGTCTTAAGAAATTTGCTTTAAGAAAATTCTCTTAAAAGTCTTTGATTGGATCTTATGATAAAACATAAGGAGTTACTGTGTTAACAAGGGCAGAAATCATAGGCCCTTCTCAGATTACTAAAGCAGACATTCTTTAAGTCTTTTCAATGTGCTGTCTTTCCTAACCGGCAGGTTTAGGAAATAGGAGCATTGCTGAGGTTTTTTTTGTTATTATTATTTTTCCCTCCTATACATTAACCATACCCAAAATTGGACTTGAATAATAGAAAAAAAGTAATGTATTTGTATAATAATATAATTTTCTTTTATAGATTTGTCAATGGCTATGCAGAAAATATATCAAACATTTGTAGCTTTAGCTGCACAACTTCAGTCTATTCATGAAAATGTAAAGGTAAGTTTTTATTGCCAGGTCTGGATGTCCAGACCCAAGTATTTGTTCAATTGGAAATACAAGTAGCCTTGCTTGTTACAAAAATAAGTCAAGTTACATAGAAGGAAAAAGACTAAGACTACTATAGTCATGCTGCCATACAAATATTGATAAAATCTATTTTTAAAAGATCTAAGGGACTTATACAGTCTTTCTTTTTTTCATTGATTGTTTAACCTAACATCCTCAGTTGAACAACATCTAGTTTTTCCCATCTCTAAATAGCAGTAGAGATAAATATTCATAGTAGCAAAATCTTTGATTACTATATGTCTCAAATATGGGATACTACATTAGATTTATATATATATATATATTTGTTTGTTTTGTTTTGTTTTTATTTTTGCGGAACTGGGGATAGAACTCAGGCCCTTGTGCTTGCCAGGCAAGCATTTGTTCTACTGAGCCATCTCCCTGTCCTCAGGCTACTACATTAGAAAGCTTGATTATAACACTTCTCTCTTTTGTGTTTATTATGTTTTAGTTTAAATAAAATTTATCACTGAATATTTTGATCTTCATATATTATTAGTTTTTAGAATTTTCTTTTTTATGTATTTAGTGCAGGGTCTACAGGGTCTCACTATACCTATCCGACGTAGCGATCCTCCTATTTTCAGCCTCCCAAGCTCTGGGATTACAGGTGTGTGCCACCATGCCAAGTCTCAGTTGCTCTCTCAGCATGCCCCTGCAGTGGGGCTGGCACGGCATGCCAGGGATCAAACCCTGGCTGCTGCTCTCTGCCTAAGCAGGTACTTTAGTCTGCTGAACTATGGCCAGACCTCAGTTTTAGAATTTTTATGCAAGTCAAATGTAAAATGTTAGTTATTTTTCCAACTAATCACAGACACAACTAAATTAAGAAGTGCATATAGTCCAGAGAAAACCTTTAAAATCCAAAATAGCTAAGGCTGGCCAGTTAGCTCAGCAGACTAAAGCACCTGCTTAGGCAGATGCAGGGGCTTGGGGTTCAATCCCTGGCCTGCCATACTGGTCCTGCCCCAAAGATGCACTATGACAGTGATTGAGTCTGGTGGCGTGGTTGTGTGCTCCTATAATCCCAGTGCTTAGGAGGCTGAAAAACAGGAAGGATCACTAGTCTGTGTAGTAAGACCCTACAGATCCTATAAACCCTGAGTACATTAAAAAAAAAATTCAAAACAACTAAACCTGAGTCTAAAATTTTATAGAATACTTTAATAGAAATTATCAGTAATTTGACACTTCTTTTAATCTGATGCATGGTAACGTTCTTTCAAACTTGACCATTTAAATTTTATCATTTTTGAAATGATAGCACACTTTTAATAAAACCTTTGGCTTTAAATAGACTTTAAGCTCAGTAGAATAAGCTCAGTAGAATAAGTAGAATAAGCTTATTTAAAAAAAAAAAAATAGACTTTAAGTTCACCAGACCAAATTTTGCAAGAATAAACTTAACATGACCAATGGCCAGGGATATAAATGGCACAAGACCTGCCCAACAAGCATGAGATTATGAGTTCAGTTCCTGGTTGTTCCCCACCTCCTCTGAGTACATGGCACTCTCCCAAAGTTAACATGGCTATTTGACTTTTTTAACACATTACCAAGAACCAAAGCATGTTCTATAATTGATTTGGAGAGCCAGGAATACAGCTCAGTCGTACAATGCTTGGCTGGCAAGCATGAAGTCCTGAATTTGATTCCTAGACCTCCATCCCGTTCAAAAAATAGATTTGGTATGTTAGCATTTATTTTCAGCTTAGTTTAATGAGTAGGTCAGCTATAAATTTTGTATTTCATTCCTTATAAAGCTCTCACAGGAAAGTGTTTTGTTTGTTTGTTTGTTTTAAGACCGGCTGCTATATAGTTGAGGCTGGCCTTGAACTCATGGCATTCTGCCTCAGCCTGCCAAAGTGCTGGGTTACAGCACTATTTTTGTTTTTGTTTTTTGGAGGTGTTTTTATCCTCTTACTGTTTTTCATCAATCTGTTGAAACATTTAAATATCTTATCAGCCAGGAATATTATGGCTAATATCAGCTTTATGAAGTTTCTAAGGCAGGTTTTTATTTCATTACCTCAAGTAGGTTTACAGTTTTTGAAATACTGATGCCATACTTTGTATGGGAATGTGCACAAGAAAAGGAGTGATGAATTTGGGAGAGTTCAGTAATGAATGAGGTTTGTTTTTCTTGCGTCGCATTCCTGATTTCTGACTTTACATTTTCTCCTATTTTCAGTTCTTAGCAGGTTCATTTTAAAGTTTAAAACTTGAGCATTTAATATGGATATCCACATCAAAGGATGAATAGCTTGAAACTATAATAGTAAAATGTAAAATGTTTAAGTTTGTGCTGTTTGAGCAAATTATGAAAATTATTTCTGTTAAGAAAAGTAATAAGCCAGTGAGATAGCTCAGTAGAATAAGCACTTGAAAGGCCTGCGTTCAACTCTCGGTTCCACAAAAAAAAAGTAATACATACGAGATTTCTGCTTTTCAAAAAATGATATAAAACCTACCTAAATTTGACTAATTAAAATAAATAGTATTTAAGTATTTAATGAAAATATTTAAGAACTGATGTGAAATAAAATCTGTTCTTTTAAGGCCTCTGTCAAAGTATATTCACACCAGGTGATTTGTTAATTTTTCTTACTCATAAACTCAAATTTTTGAAATCAGTAAAAGGCTGGGTTTACAAGTACAACAGTAAAGTAGAAGCCCTCCTTATACCCTTCCACCTTTTTTGTGTGAGCTAAAAAAGAAAGAAATGTACTAAAATATATGTGCTGCCTTTTAAAGTTTACAGAAGGTTGAGTATTTGAGGGAAAATTTTCATGATAAACTGTAGTACTTATTTAAATATTATTTATCTTGCCTCAGACTTAAGTGAGGCTAGTCTGACTTGCACAAAGCCAAAATTTTAAGGCAGCATATTGTAACAAAAGTAGAGAATTAAATATTCAAAGGAGTAAGAGAACTCTTGAACTTATCACTTCCTGTGTCAACATACATTACTAATGTTTTTAATTTGTATATTAGGTGAAATGTGTAACATTGACAGTGTCCGGTCATTGGTGATTTATTTCACAGTTGTGTTCAGTTATGTATTAATTTAGTCAAAGTGAGGTGCCCATCTGGCTCAGTCGGTAGAGCATGAGACTTAATTTAGTCATAGTGGAAATTGATTAACTTTTTCTCCCTATTTCTTCAGGTGCTCAAAGAACAGTACCTTGGCTACAGGAAAATGTTCTTAGGAGATGCTGTAGATGTGTTTGAGGCCAGGCGGGCAGAAGCTAAGAAGTGGCAGAATACACCCAGAGTTACCACTGGGCCCACACCCTTCAGCACCATGCCAAATGCAGCAGCCATTGCCATGGCTGCAACACTTACACAGCAGCAACAGCCTGCTACAGGTCTGAATGCATTCAAGTTATAGCTTATTGTTCAAATGCAGAACATTTATGAGCATTTTTATAAGTCTTCCTTTTGTGTGAGCACTGAAAAAATTTCTATGAGTAGCTGTTCCAGTACAATCTAAAAATTGTGATGGACACAATTACTAACATACCTGACAAATGCAGGGTAGTCTAGCAATAATTATACATTAGATACTGAATATTGTGAATTTCCTTAATGTTATTTGCTGTATTGCAATAGTACCCCTTAGAACATGGTGTTTCACTACTGAATTACATTTAAAAATAACATTAGATTCTAAAATTGTGATTGTGTCTTTTATTGTTTTAAGATCAGAGATCATCCATCCATCCATTTAATACTGATAAATGGTGCATTCTCATTTTCCTCAGACATAATGATTGCAGTAACCACCTTCAGGATCAGTTTACTGACTGTAGATATGTTAAGAATGAACAGGTTTCTTTATATCTACTTTGGAAACAGAATATGGACCTTGTAAACCACTTTTGAAGATACATGCTAGACCATTATACCTTTTCAAAATGAACAGTAGCAAGAGTAGGAAGAAGATTTTTTGAGATGTGTACTGCATATTCTTTAGGAACTGGGAAGTTCAACAGATGAAAATAGTGAGATACTGGAAGCCAGGTCCTTTTGTTCCTTGGTTTAATTTCCTTCTAATCAGAGAAATATTTTCAGGTATAGTTTTAAATGTTCTATTTGGTTTTTTAGAGGTTATTAGGTGTCTTCTTATTCCTGCAGTCTTTTGTCATGATTGAAATTAACATAGAAAAATACAGTCTTGATGGATATTGATTTTTTTTTTCCCCATGAATCAGTTATACATTGAGTAAAGGTTATTCTGTAGAATGTCTTTTTGAGAATACCATACAGTCCACTAGCAAATTGTAATACAAAAGGAGTAAAAACATCACTAAACAAAAATCCAACAAATTTGGGTTACATTCATGCTGCCTTGTGCTAGAGAAGCATCCTTTGGTCGCTGTTGGCAGTTTATAGAATTGTTCTTCACATTTCGAGATAACAGAATTGCCATCAGTGAAAGGACTGATGGATTTATGCCAGATCTTCTACCTACTATGGCTGGAACCATGTGATTAGTGGCTTATAGAAGCACTATCTAGTATCTTTAGATGACTAGAATGTAGGAATTTATTCTCCACAGAAATCTTTAGTAAAAGACAAAAGATTTAAATGATCTGAAGAGAAACCAGAGTGTTGGGATTGTATTCTCAAATTGTGAAGGGGAAAAGTCATTATGGGGTTGACTGGTTTAAAGAACCAAACCCATAATCCTGACCATCAGTTCTCATGATTATTTAACCAACTGATCATACTAACTATACTCTCAGTTTACTCGTTAGAGCCACTATTAATCCTAAAATAGATCCTAAAGTGTGGTTTAGATTAAGTGTGAAGAGTTTGTTAAATATAATCGATTTCCACTAAAACCTTGAGAAAAGTCATTTAACTAAATATTATCCTTTAAGTGAAAATAATCTATGGTAAATAATTAAGCTTGAAGAAAAATCTGTTAAGCTTTTGTTTTGTTTTATTTTTAACTGAATGTAGATTTTTTTAATCTTGAGAATTTAATAGGGTTTCAGTTTCATTTTGAGCTGTGGACCTACGAAGATACATGTTCATTCATTGAGTGCCTACTACGTGCTAGGTTTGAGGGATGCAAAAATAGATGATGTAAGGTCTTTGCTGTTTGTGGTGGGAGAAAATATTAGCTTAATTTGGAGTAACTGTCCTAGGCACCTTTTGCTCATATGCTTTAATTTGTGACTTTTACTAGGCATTTTTTGTCAGGGGACATTTATTACTCAGTGCTGTTGCAATTTTGGAGTACATAAGGGCTTTCTAATCAGGTAGCAGGAATTTGAATTTATCAATCTAAACAGTTTTTACTTTGAGTTTTGTGAATTTTTAAAGCTAAGAAGTCAAATGGTAGTGACAATTTTCCATTGAGTCTCTCTTTCCATTTCTCTCTGTCACTCTCAGGGTCTCCCAGACTCTGTAGTCCCTTTCAGATGCTGGTCACTTGGGTCATTAGTCATGTCACTAAGATTGTGAGATTTTTGAGGTTGTTAGATACATAGGGAATGATCTTGAGTTATATAGCCTATTTAGTAATGTCACTGTTGTTTGTAACTTATTTTGTACCTGAGTTATTCCTTATGCTGTATAACATTTATGAAATCTTTTAAGTGCCTATCACAAATTTTAGACCATCTAGATGAAGCTCGATGGTATACTGTTTTGTTTTCTCGTTCTTTTTTTTTTTTTTTTTTTTTTTTTTGGTGGAACCAGGGATTGGACTCAGGCCCTTGCACTTGCCAGGGAAACGCTTATTCCACTGAGCCATCTCCCTGGCCCCTGTGTACTGTTTTATACATCACTGTTGATCAATACAGTACTTGAGTTACCAGAGGATTTTTAGTTTTATTTACATATAAGCTTCTTAATTTATGAATGTGAATTAATATGGGCACAGAGCAAGAGAACTTAAAGTTCTTTTTTTTCTTGTTTTGCATTTTGAGATAGTCTAGGTTGATCTTGAGTTCATTATGTATCCCAGGCTGGCTTCCACCTTGTGGCTGTTCTACCTAAGCTACCAGAGTGCTCAGATTACGTGTGTGTGTGTGTGTGTGTGTGTGTGTGTGTGTGTGTGTGTGTGTGTGTATTTGTGCTGGGGATTGAACCTAGGACCTAGTACATGCTAAGTGCACATTCTACAACATAGCTATATCTTTAGTCCCCAATTCTTTTTTAATGGAAAAAAAATTGAGTAGGGCTTAGGCATGTGTGATTTCTAGTTGGTTGCCTTCAAAGCAAGGAATTGAAAAACCAGCAGGCTTTTTATTTATGAAATGAGCATCAGTACATGGGACGGCTGGATTTTGCTGTCATGTTTTGACCTTTTAAAAGTTCTTAATGTTTACATAAGACTTTCTCACATGACTTAGCTGCTGTTTTTAAGGAGAGATGACACATTTGTTAGGTCATTTATTAGCTTCTGTCTAGCTTTTAGTGAAGGTTTGGACATTTAAGGTATAGTGTTAAATAGAAAACTAAGTATTTCATTTAGTTTCTTGTGCTTTTGTGCTTTTGTTGTATTTAATAACCAAAGGAACATTCCCCATTAAATCAGCTAAAGATAAAATTTTTTTTCAAACTGGGGAAAAAGTATTTTTAGTTTTTAATGAAAAATTATTTTTAAAGTCAATTTAGGAATTATTATCCTAATTACATTGAGTATATTTAGTGGTCCTGTAAAATTTAAAAAATTTAGCACTTTAGTCCTCCTATGAATGCAGTTTTACTTTTAAGAAATAGATTCTATTCTGGAAATATGAGTTACAGTGCTAAGCCTAATTTTGTTGTGGTGAATATATCATATGGTAATTTTTGTAAAATGTTACGCTACATGAAGATTTCACTTTGGGCAGTCATTAGTATATATTGCTATTAACTCGATTTTATTTATTAAACTAAGAGCCTCTCATTGAATGACTTCAGATTTCAAAGCAGACTTGTACTGTTTACATAACTTTTGCCTGAAGGATTTAGATTCTGCTTTCTAATATTGAAACTAATGGTAGCCAGAGTGTAATATATACTAATACTTTGGCATGGGAGATATTTATCATGAGTTTTTACTATTAAAAATGTTATACATTTGCCTACTAGTTTTATAAATGATGATGCCTTCAGAATTTGTGTGAAGGTACACAACTCAAAAGTATCATGTATCTGTTGTGCAATGGAAAGTCTTGTCATTGTTAAATATGAGTTCTTGCTATCTTTAATATTGATGATTTGATAATTATGTTCTGTTGCTCTTAAAAACAGACCCACACACAACAACAACAACAACAACAACAACAAAAGCATAACTCCTGTGACTTACAAGGCTGAGGGCTGTGGTGTGCATTATTCTGTAGGGTCTTCCACCAGCAGTGCCTCCTATTAACATGTGACACTGAAGTCTCAATCTTAAAGAAACTGGACATATGCTTTCTACATATTTTTGTTAGGAACAAAATAATGCACTTAGTTTCTATTTCCTATGGTAACATTTTACAAAAGAGTTATTACGTATTTGTGTTATTCTCAAATTGATCTCAGACTGGATGTAAAAATTTGACTCATTTTTTTAATTTATTTTTTTAATAGTATAAGAAAGTTGGCTGCTATTAGTTGTTTCTCTGTATTTTCTGGATAGAAACTTTTTGAGAAAGTCCAGTTTCTGTCCCTGTGTAGCAAAATGTAGTTTCTTAGGTTTTTGTTTTAATGCTTTATATTTTACATTAACTTTGGAATAAACCTCATTCTTCATTGGACAGCTTGAAGGCTTTCATTTCTTCAAAATTTTAATATGTATACTACTTTGGCATTCCCTTAACTTTGAGATGCACTGATCACTGTGCTTGAAAAGACAAGACTGAAGATTGTACTATGAAATTTATTGAGTAATTTTCATAAACTTATCAAATGAGAGATTTTTAGATTTTTGTATTGTTAGTTTAAAAAGTAATTAAAAAAGAGAGGCTAGTTAAGTTTGATGCTATTCTTGCCAAACAGACTCAGCCAAAATCTTTAACAAATGGGAAAAGGATGACTAATCGTTCTGTATCTGAGTGCATTTTCCAAAATGTTGGAAAAGAACTTCTGAATTGAAATCTTGAATGTATTGAATCTGTCAAGGTACACAGCTGGTGCCTTTGTAAATGTTCATTATCTTATTTAATCAGGTGATAAGTGGTGTAATGTAGCAAAGCTGAAGAATAGAACTCAGTTGTCACTTTTTGTGAACAAGTTGGAGTTGTCATGTTACTGTGTAATTGGTTTGCTTTAAAATGAATAATAAATTTAATAAAATAAAACATTGTCTTGTTTTTTATCTATTGTTATGATTTATATGTAAGAAATAATGCCTAGTTTTTTTGGGTATTTTTATGAAGTAACATGATAGTTTTTTCATGTTAAGTGTCAGTTTCTTGATCAGTTGAGACTTGACTCTTAACACTAAGGAGCTTATTTAAAAGTAAATAGAAATAAAAACCTCTACTGATTACACCAACTAGTTTATCTGAAAACAAGTGGAAAGTTCTAAAATAATTCTAGAAATAAATCTAAAAGAAATATAATTTATAATACATTAAAGATTTCAAATTATTTAGTAGATAAAATTAATGTCTTTGATTGTGGTAAACTTCTTTTAATTTATAATTCTGAGCAAGTTAGTTAAAATTTTGTAGATAGGGTATCACATGGGACATAAGTAGGTTAGGAAGATCTTGAAATACAAGTTTTTAACAAATGGGCTATGTTAAAAGTAATCGCTGTTTAGTTTTAAAATAATTTTATAAAGGAACTTTATTCTTGAAAGAGTAAGGCAAATTTGTTTATTTTCCCCTCCCATTTTTTTTCTTTTTCTTTTTCTTTTTTTTTTTTTATACCAGGGCCACAGCCATCTCTGGGAGTTAGTTTTGGAACGCCATTCGGCTCAGGTATTGGCACTGGCTTGCAATCAAGTGGCTTAGGTTCTTCAAACCTTGGAGGTACACTTTAACTTTTCTAATATTTCATTACACTCTTATACATTTGAATTGGTACTAGCCTGCAAAAAAGTTTCTAAGAGGATCTGCTGCTATTTTGGATGTTAAACATTCCATGTGGCAAAAATGATTCTCCAGACATTATCATTGCTTTCTGGTATTAGATTTAGAACTTAAAGACTCATTCCAACTTCTATGATTACTAAATATAAAAAAAATTAAAATGAAGTGGTAGGGATGTTCATAGTTTAAATTCACTATGCTGACACAAATCTGAGAGTTGTTTAGTTTTAATAAATTTACCTATAATTAATTTTTAAAAACTCCTAATATTACTTGGGACTCCAATCTGCAGCTGATTTCCTAATCATTATCTGTTTTCCCTTGAAAATGAGCACTTTAAATGAGGAGTTGCTTATAAATCATATAGCTTGACTTGTATTTGTAAACACTTTTGGCATATTTGTCTATATACATATACATTTCTATACATGAACAGTTGAGCATATTTTAGTTTTATAAGTGAGCAAAATCTTCACAAAACATTAGCTAAATAAATTCATTTATAACTTTTTTGTATTGTTTAATTGAAAGTTCTTTGTGTTTTAGGATATGCATTGTAATATAATGAATAAAGTTCCCTTATTTCTACTACAGTACCTATAATAGGGAGAACCTATAAACTATTACCATTATTTAATGTAAACTATTCTATATTAGAAGTTACTAGAATCATGACAGGTAGCCTAAATTCCATGATCTAGGAAATTGCCATCCAGAGTTACAGGTAGTGATAACTGCCAAACTCAGTACTTTAGGTAAGCCTTTGCAAAATTGTAAAGAATTTAAACTATTTATATGGCACACCTCAGAAATTAAGTCTTCAAATATTTATAATATCTTTATTAACTGTGTTATGAAAGATATTTCAATTTGTGACATTATCAAGAGAAAAAACATGTTCCACTCCTAGTATCTTAACATTCTTTATAGTATGGTAGGCATCTACTTTATGGACTAGACATGACGCGATGGACTATTATATAGTGAGAGTTTTTCAATGGTAAGGATTCTTAATGAAAATTGTTTGGTAAACAGCAGAGTAGAATTATCTTAATGTTTACATTGTTGTGCATGTTATGCTTATTTATGAAGTTAGTCTTTTTCAAGTTAAGTACCCATCGAGTACATATACTTAAAACTCTAAAATCGTATTTAGTCAGTGAAATGTCTTAATAGATCTGGGGATCTTGATTTTTATGGCCTTATTCTTTAAGTTTTACTGGTGTGTCATAATCTTAGGCTAAACAGTTATAAATAAATTATTTGTTTCAGAAATTAGTTTGTTTCTTGTCAGTCTTATGCTCAGGAATAAATAGATTTCCTTAACAAGGCCATGGTTTTCAACGCTATATTATACCTTTGATACTTTTCAGTTTACTTGTGGGCATCCTGTAACCTATGTTTTATGTACCATTGTATATTTCTCTTATTACCCTTCCACTAGGATTTGGAACTAGCTCTGGTTTTGGATCCAGCACCACAGGGGCCTCCACATTTGGATTTGGAACAACAAATAAACCCTCAGGAAGTCTTAGTGCAGGTTTGTGTGTTTCTGCCTGAATTCCAGGCAAATTTAAAGATGCAAGTTATTTAACTTAAAAGGGTAACTGTTGTTATTTTCAGTAATCTGAAAAGATACTTGATTCAGTTTTTATTCCCTGGATAGAGTATTCCAGGCCTAACTATATAGCTGAAAAGATCCTTGATTCAGTTTTTATTCCCTGGATAGAGTATTCGAGGCCTAACTATATAGCTTTATTTCTTAAAAACTAAAGGGCGAGTGTATGGATTTCTTTTCTTTTTTTGAGACAGGGTCTCTATATATTTCAGCCTGGCCTTGAACTCACAGCTCAGGCTGGCCTGAAGTTTAAAGTGATTCACCTGCTTCAGCCTCCCTGAGTGCTGGGATTACCAGCATGCACCATTATGCCTTGCATGAGGTTCTTTTAACAGGATTTCTTAAAGTAATTCTTAAGTAATAGTCATATCCTCCTTTAAAACTAGAGATGAATTTGAGCCCTAATAACTTACTTCTTTGTTAAATAGTTGTATTGAGTATTGCAAAAATGAAACCATCATGATAAAAGTTTAATTCACTTTTTGTCATTATTCAATAGGTTCAAGAGATCTATTTTTCTTGAAAAGAAATGTTCTTTAGTTCTAAGTCCTTCTGATTTTAAGAATATGACAGTCTTATAACATGATTAATTTGAGTGTTTCATTTGTGGAATAGTTGTGATCTTCTGACTGTTAATAGAAAGTTTAAGTATGTTTAAAATTAGCATTTCTAGTAGAGTAAGATAGAATTTAATGAAGGGTGTCAAAACTGTAAATAATACATTATTTGACTAGGCAATAAGAATGTTTGATCTTTATTATACAAGGGCACTTATATATTTGTTTGAATATGTACTGCTCTTTGATGTATTCATTATCCTTAACATTGTAAATTGAAACTTTCTTGGAGGATGTAGGATTCTAAATGTTGTGAAAGTCTCTCTTCCAAAAATTTTTGGTGGGAATGAGGAGGAAGATGCTTACATGTATTAAATTTATAGGAAAGTTTCTGGTAGCTTTATATTTTCTATAGATTTTATTTACTGTGTGCTAAGGCTTCATTTTGGCCTGAATCACTAAGTTTATGTGTTTGAAGGATCCACTTAATTGTTAAATTATTGTCCTGTGAAGTTCCATGTTAGAAATTCAAATCCCTAAGATATTTGCATTCTTTCAGAAAGAAATTTACCACTCATGTTTTTTATATAATTTGTATGTGTGTGTGTGCACATGTGATTTCACTTCTGATACAAATATTTTCTTCCCTAAACATAAGGATTTGGCAGCTCAAGTACATCTGGGTTTAACTTCAGCAATCCTGGCATCACGGCATCAGCTGGTTTGACATTTGGGGTGTCCAATCCTGCATCTGCAGGTTTTGGAACAGGAGGACAACTCCTTCAGTTGAAGAAACCTCCAGCTGGAAACAAAAGAGGAAAAAGATAAACATGGGTGGATGCCTTGAGAGAATCCTTAGGAGCACTGATATTCTATGAGCCTATTTTTCTAATGATGCAGTAATTTAATTGCATCCCAGGAGATTTATAAAGTTTTGATATTTTTCCCTACTCTGGAAGTTGAACTTTGTTTGCCATACGGAACATCTTTTTTTCTTGTGAATTTAAAATCTGGCTGGTGTTCTTTTGTTCTTATTTTTGATTCTCTGTAACACATGTTATGATTACATCACTAATTAGTAGTAGTAAAAAGCCATTAGCCTGACACTTGTTACTAACCTAATGTTAATAGTAATGTCTTTGTTCATAAGGTTTACATTATGTGAATATATGCACATTGGTTTCTTACACAGATAATATGAAGTCTAGGGCCTACCCTAGAATTAGTTTGTTCCTTGTTGCAGGCCTTTTAAACTACACTGCAGGGCGTCTTGTGAATATATATGTAAATACATACAGAATAAAACACAATTGTGTGCATATAAAATATATATTTACAGACCTACAACTTTTGCCTCAGACTGTTCTCCCTTTTTTAAGGGTATTCAATTTTTCAAATCCTCACTGCTTATAGAATAATGAGCGAGAGATGTAACCTCTTATTTTGTTTGCTTAAAGACTTAGTAAATAATTACTGGTATAAATATTTGACCAACTCAAGTTGCCCCAGTATTTTCCATTTTTGTTTCTACCTTCACCTTTAGCAGCTACTCTAAATGAGGAATGCTAGAAGATTCATCAAATTTAACAACTTTTATTACCCTGTGTATTTCCGTATGGCTTCTGTAAGACCTTGTTGCATATGTAGATGGGCCTACAGGAGCGTACATATTTGAACTCCAGGCTGGCGTTCTGGGAGCAAAGAGCTATGAAACCAAATTGATTCTATGCAGGTGAAGGATGCACTATTACTCTAAGAGAAAACTTTTAACTATTCCAATACAAGAGTTCTTTCTTATAGGGCTATTGATACTGACACCAAAAGGAGTGACTCCTCAGCTTCTTAATGTCTTAAGTAAGTGCTTGATTTGGAATAGAGAAACAGTATATTTTAAGAAAGAAAAAATATTCTTTGTAGCAACTCTTCTGTCCCCAGTTGTAACAGGGAACAGAGCTCCAGGTACAGCATAGTCATGGCAGGTTGCATCTGTGTAGTATTTACCTATATTCCTACTAGAGGTGACAGTTGGATAAAAAAGAGTTGGAAAGAGAGCTGCCTTAGTCACAATTTCACAGAGAAACCATTAGGTAGACCTATTTATCTTTCAAGTACAGTTTTCAGATAGGATATAAACATGGAATTTCATTGAAAACAGTTTAATTTTTTATACAGAAGGTTTTGTAGATAATGCACATCAGTGACTATTTTGAGAATCATTTTAACCAAGGTACCTTTTTTTCTAAAATAGGTGTTACGTATATAAATCTGCATACACATATATATTTTTAGTATATCATTAGTTGGGTTTGATTATAAAAGTTGTTAAATCTTTTATTTATCCACATATTACAGTGAGTAGCTTTTTTTTGAATGGAAACCTTTGCACCTTTATGCATTAAAATAAGGAAAATTATTCGTCTCTGAGCGCTCAACTTATTTTATTCTTGCATATTTCTTTAATACTGTAATCTTCAGATCTAGATCATAGGAGAAGTTAGGAAAAATGGTCTGATCTTGTGTTTTATATCACTGTTGGAGTTCGGATGCAATTAGCAAGTTTTTTCTACAAAGGACATTGCATTGTGCTGCAAAGATATGAATATTTATGTTTCTTTTTTTTCTTTATATATTTTATTCTTTAATATGTTGAGCCACTGGAAATTTGTAACAGATTAATTTGTGATGAGTTTAAGTGTGTTGTCGTTGTCTCCATTGTCTTCATTTTGTCTAGAGCCTATTATGGAAACAATAAAATCGTGTCAGTTGCTTTGAATCTTTATAGGTGTCAATAGTTATTCTTGATATTTAATTTTATTGTCCTCTCATTCTCTTTGGTTGGTTAGTTAGTGTTTTTCACTGGCCTATACATCTTCATCCTTTTTAAACAAAAGAACACAAGATAATAAATTCTTGTCACTTATTTTTGTCTTTTTCTCTAAACATTTTAGTTATAGAGAATACTGAGTATAAAGACCTCTTCAATTCCTAATGCCTCCCAAGGTATCCACTAATGGTTTTATCCTTACAAGCTTTCTTAAAAATACACTTTTCAGCACATTTGTATAAATACCATCTTTACTTTTTATTTTATATTCTCTCATTTTCCCATCCTTTAGATCCTTCCTTTGACAAGTGAGTTAAAAATCTATATATTCCTCAAGTTGCTTTTTTTGTGTGTGCAAATAAGTCTATCAGCATCTTCCCATGTGTGGTTGTCTCAAGTGTTAACTCGCGCCTTTTGCTGGCCTTTTAGGGTGCTTTTCACTGTGTCGGTCATGCATGTCCTCACGTGTGGCATTTTGTGCTTGTGTTTGACCCTAAAAGACAGTTGTTATGGAAGGACACCTGTCAGACAACCTTCTAGAAATGCTATGTTGGCCAACACTCCCACCAGTGTGTGCATACTCAACTCCTAGCACTCTGCAAACCTGATTATCCATCCTAACAAGTATTTGTGAAGTTGAGCTTTTAAATACATAGACAAACTTTTTGCATATTGTTTAATTACATGTCATAGCCTTTGTTTTTTTTATGCCAGGTTATTTAGGGATTTTTTTCCTTAATGAGTAGGAGCTCTGTTAATTAACAGATACTACATTGATCCTGTGCAATTTACTTAACTTTTATAGACCTCAGCCTCATCAGTGATTATATTAGTAAGCCTGTTAAAGCACCTTAGCAGTATGACCCCTGACATGCCACAAGCATTTAACTATTTGTGCTCTCATGCCCCACTATAATCCTGGTAGCTGGGTGCTTTATTGTAATGATACAAAAACTATCTTGTTTTTTGGGGGGAGGTGGCTCTTTTAGGACATCTACTCTTTATTAGTACATGTTTATAATTCATGGAGTTTGTAGATATCTTGGGAAGGGATATATATATATATATATATATATATATATATATATATATATATATATATATATTGCAGGTTGTTTTCTAATCCCCTTCCCCTTCCCTTTTTCTCCCTTCCCTCTGGTTCCCCCATCTTGGTTTGTACTTGTTGATACTATTTGTCTTAACATGTTATGGCTCCTACTGTTTACACTGATTGGGGTTATTGGGTTCCTATACCTGGCACAGCTTTATTCCTCTCATTTCCCCTTACCCTCCACCCTGTCCTTATTTCCTTGCACCGCTTCCCTTATCCCTTTCTGTCCATCCTTTATCATTTGCTCTGCTTTGCCTCACTCAAATGAGAGATGCCATATGGTATTTAAGCTTGCACACAGGACACTTACTCTTTATGATAAACTTTAGTGCCTGTTTTGTCAAGTTTGATTATTTTAAAATTTTCACCTGTATAGTATTATGCTCTGGGGAGAATTGACATGTTAATACACTAAATAATATATTCATTCATTAAGTCATTCTTTCAACTTAGTATTGCAGCTTTAAAAGAAAAAAAAAAGATTGTTTTCCTTAATAGCAGCATGATTTTAATTCTGAAGTGGATTTTTGTCCAGCAGTAGGTACAAGATCATTTGAGTTATTAAATCTCTCTCACATTGTCTAAGCCATGTTAGTGAGCCCCAGGGTCTTGGCACTTCATAAGGCGGGGCAGTGTGTGCTTCAGAAAGCAGACAGTGACCTTCTGTTGGCTCTGAATTGATTCATGGAGAACAACCTCTTATCCAGCAAAAGCTGCCAAAGAGAAGTTTCCAAGAAATTTCCAGCACAGCTTGTGTGATTCCTGAAACCCAGAAGAGCACGTGCATGTTCTGACCAACAGATGAGGCCTTCTCTTGTGTCCCCTCCTCCAAACAGGTCTTGATGTAGCCCAGGCTGAATTTGAACTCATGATCCTACTGACTTTGCCTCTTGAGTGCTGGGATTACAGGAGTATGCCACTATCTGGCCAGACTAAGTCTTTTTCTTAGAGAAAAACTGAAACAGGCTTCTTTAACAAAACCATGGGAACAGGTGAGAAGCTTCACATGCCAAGGGATACCAGCACATAAAGAAGGGATTACTAGAAAAACTGATTCTATCTCAGAATAGTATTTACCTTTTCCTATTCATTCAATTGAATGCATTTTTTTCTCTTCTATTTATCACTTAAAAAAAAAACCTATCACACTCATAGTTTGCAGTGCTAAAGAATATTTTACTTGGAGAGAATTCCATGTCATTCCCATCCCCCTGAATGTACTAGTATTTGGTACCAAGTCAGTTAAATTTGATAAACATTCCTTATCATGGCTGTGTGTAAGGCCTGGGTAGGAGGCTGGGGGAGAGAAGTGTAGGCAGGACATTGCCTGCATGTAATAACATTAGTTAATGATAATGCTGTTAAGAGCTCTCCATAAATTGACTTATGTGCTCCTTAGTATTATGAGGTTGCTGCTTTTACAGAAGAGGAAATAGCAACAAAAAAATGCTGCCCCTTGTGGGCTCCCATCCCATATGGGGGTCAAACCCAGAGCCTTTCATGTGTAGCCCTCTATCTCTAAGCCCCATCTCCGGTACCAGCCTGACTTTTTGTGGTCCTAGGGATTGAACTCGAATTGCTCTTCCACTGAGCTACTGCCCATTCCTTTCTAATTTTTATTTTGAGACAGAAATTGCCCAGGCAGGCCTTGAACTTGTGAGCCTCCTGCTCTAGCCTCCCAAGTACATGTAATTACAGGCCAGTGTCATAGCATCTGTCCTTAACTATAGTAAAAAGAAAATTTGTATAGTATATTTTCAAACAGTCTCATTAAATTGACTTGCTAACTGTCACTTAACCAGTAATGGGTGATCTGGAATTGAAATTTAGGCACAAATTGCCTACAGTCTACAAATTATAAATTGAAACTTGTTTTTGGTTCCAGGCAGGAATGGAACTCAGAACGTTGTGCTTGCCAGGAAGGCACTGTGCCACTGAGCTATATCCCCATCTCTAAGATTTCTTGTTAAGTGATTAAAAACAAATTCTTGGGGGCCTGGGAGATGACTCAATACAGTAAGTACTTCCCTGGCAAGCGCAAGGGTCTGAGTTCAATCCCTGGTTTCACCAAAAATTTAAAAAATAAAAAATAATAATAATTTAAAAATTCTTGACATTCAGCTTGGGGACACAAAAAACTTTTAATAGATTTTTAAAAAACATTTTAAGATATTTATTTATAGACAGGGTTTTGTCACATAGTTCAGACCAGACTTCAACTCATTGTGGCCAGGCAGGACTTACCTCAAACTCACGACAATCCTTCTGCCTCAGTCTCTCCATATCTTGGATTTAATAGATTATTTGGAGCAATACGTATGCACATGATTCATTTTTATGAAATACTTACACTTTATTTTATTTTTTCTGGCGGAACTGGGGATTGAACACAGACCCTTGCACTTGCCAGGGAAGCGTTTATTCTACTGAACCATCTCCCTGGCCCCAATATTTACATTTTAAAGAGCTACCTATTTAAGTAAAAATGTTTGGAACTCAAGGTATGGCTCAATAGAAGAGCATTTGTCAGGCATCCTGAGGCCCTAGGCTTAATTCCCTGTGCTGCAAAATGATAATATAAATTTGAATAATATAAAGGAATTTAAAAGATCCTGATAAATTTCCTTTCTTGGTATTTACTGCTTATCCTCATTCTTCTAATAGCTGCATTGCAGATCTCCATATTCTCTCCATATTCCAGTTCCTTTCAGTGAACATTTAGTTTGTTGCTATAGTATTTTTTGCTATTAGAATTAATTCTACCTCAGATAGACAAAAATACTACATAATTTTGATGACATTTTTATAAGAGAATTTCTCATGTAACTAGATCATCTCTTTTCTCCCTGCCGGCATGCCTGCCTGCCTGCCTGCCTGCCTGCCTGCCTGCCTGCCTGCCTGCCTGCCTGCCTTCCTGCCTTCCTGCCTGCCTGCCTGCCTGCCTGCCTGCCTTCCTTCCTTCCTTCCTTCCTTCCTTCCTTCCTTCCTTCCTTCCTTCCTTCCTTCCTTCCTTCCTTCCTTCCTTCCTTCCTTCCTTCCTTCCTTCCTTTCTTCCCTCTTTCCTTTTCTTTTCTTTTAATGAATTTGATA
>PVKA01013988.1:0-53563 GCA_004027165.1 Ctenomys sociabilis | reverse complement strand
ATTGCAAACTGTTTTCATAATGTTTTGGTATCATAGAAGGTGAATACATGATATTATACCTACAGACATCATTATACTGTATGTCTCTTATCAGTAAATTAAGAGAATGTAGCTGTTTGCGTATCTTATTTTTTATACCTGAATTACATCAAAGATTCAATAATTAATACTTTCTACCTTGTTATCCTCCTAGTGGTTGTCCATAGTACTAGAAGCCGACATAATATCCTGTCCAGCCAGGATTAGTGAAAATCTTGCCTCTCCTAGAATTATGTAGAAGCACAGCATTATCTATCCCAACTGTACTGTCCATACACACACATCATGATTCTTCCTTCCTATACGCCTTCCTTTGTCTACACCTGTCAAACATGGGCACTCCATTGTCATTCAACTACTTTAGGTGCCTGAACTCAACAACACAATCCAACACAGTCCAGCATTCCACAACAATAGTGAGTTATCCGAAGAAGTTGTCGATGATAGCCATTTACAGCTCAACTTATCATCATGGCCCCGCGGTGTATACTTCATTTTTATACGTTTATGCTGGATGGTTAAGACCTAGATAGAGAAAGACCTATATACCAACACATGTACTTTATGTTCCTTATGAGGTCAGTGAAGTCCCCTCAGGGTTTATCTTGAAGTCCTGTACCTTATTCTGTAGATCCTTTGTTGTGTCATCCATGTGGATGAGTCACAGCCAATGCTTGACCAGTTTGCTCTCTGTGAGAGCTTGAAAGAAAGTTTTCTTTCCATGTGACTCTCCCCAGGCACACTATAGAACTTTGATCTCTTCCTCTGTGGCTCCATAATCTTGTTCAGAAAATTTGGAGCTCAACTGAGTTTCATGATGTTGCAGTACAGGTTCTCCTATGTCCTGAGTCTTTGCTGACCTTGAAAGGCTAGGGCCAAAATGTTGGCTGGCCTTGTGGCTCTTCTATTTCTCCAACTCTGATTTGTGAACTTAGGTTGTTAACCATCCAGAAGAAAAGCTGATTAGTATCCTGCAGCATATGCCATTCACTTTGCCTTATCTGACTCAATTGATTTTAGTCGTTGTACGTTTCCTTTTGTATTTCTGCTTTTCGCTTCTTATACTAGGGAGACTATACAATATTTACCCATGTGTGTCTGGTTTATTTCACTTATGAGTATATGTTCAAGTGGTTCCCTAAATTTAAAGACCCAACTCAAAAATGGGCATCTAAAGTGAACAGACATTTCTCATGTGAAGAAGTAGAGGCTCAGGAGATAGCTTGGCGGTCAAAGCGCCTATCTGACAAACTCTGGAATCTGGGTTTGATACCTGGTACTGCGTGCTGCGTTGGCCCCTAATCCGGTGCCAGCCACTGAAACTGGGCATGGTGGTATATGCCTGAAATAGCAGCACTGGGTAGGCTGAGACAGGAGGATCACTATGAGCCCAAACTGTGTAATGAGACCCTGAAATGAATAAATAAAAAATATTTTAAAAAAACAAAGTAGAAATAGCAAATAAATATATGCAAAAAATGTTCAGCATCAGTAGTCATTTGAGATATGCAAATGAAAGCAATGTGGAGATTCCATCTCACTTCAGAAAGAATGGCTACTCTCAAGAAATCAACAAATAGCGCATGCTGGAGGGACTCTGGGGTAAAAGGAACCCTTCTCCCATGCTGGTAGGAATGTTGCAATGTTATTTTTTAATTAATAGCTTCATGGAGAAATAATTCACACCCATAAAGAATTCAGTCATTTTAAGTATATTCATAATACAGATAGTAATCACCACTATCAAGTTCCAGAAATCTTTCATCATTCCTGAAGCCCCTACACTGTGAAGTCACTTCTCATTTCCTCTCAAACACTAACCTTCTTTGTATTTCTTTGAATTCGTTTAATTTGGACATTTCATACAGATGCAATAATACAGTGTGTGGCCTTTTGTGTCTGCCTTCTTTCACAAAGCATGTTTTCTTTTCATGTATTTAATTCAGGGTACACAGGGTCTCACTACACAGATCAGACTCCTAGTGATCCTCCTATTTTCAGCCTCCCAAGCACTGGGGTTACAGGCACGCCCCACCGTGCCTAGTCTCAATCGCTGTCTCAGCGTGCCCTGCGGATGGGGCTGGCGCGGCAGGCAGCATGTTGTTTTCAAGGTTTGTCTGTGGGATATCATGATTGGTAGTACTGAATAATATGCTCTGAGGAGACAGCTGCCAGGTTACAGGGCAGTTTCCACACAAGACTGATGGCATGAACCCACTGCAGGCACAAGGTTTCCCCAAACTACCCTTGAGTTTGGTAACTCAGTAGAAAGACTCCCAGGCGTTACTGAAAGCTGTCACGCCGCTGTTATATTTTATTACAGGTAAACAGTGCACATAAATATCAACTGAAGAAAAGATTCCACAGGGCAGAGGTCAGGAAGTTCCAAACCTAAAGAAAGCTTTGCTTACCCTCTCTTCCCCACATTACTTCCCTCCCCTGGACACGTGACAGTATGCCTGAAATACTGCCAACCAGGAGAATTCATTGAGTTTTGATGCCCTGAGCTTTTATTAGGCCAAGGTTGTGGTGGAATCTGAAAAGCCTCATGTTTGGGGGAGGACGTCAATGCTTTAACCTATGAATCAGTTTATAGCTGAACGGGCCAGTGAGAGGTAGGGCCCACTTGGAGGGGGGTCACTGGGGACAGGCCTTGGAGTGACATCTGTCCTTCTGACCCTTTCTCTACTCTGCTTCCTGGCTGCCATGACTTCCCCCATATCCTTCTGCTATAAGGTTTCTACCTGGAAGCCAGCCAACCCCAGACTAAAAGCCCTGGAACCCTGGACTAAAATAAATCAGCCTCCTTTAAATAGTATAAGTTAAGCACTGCAACCCAGCCAAGTGGACCTAACTAATACAGGCTCCACTATGGAAGCAGGACTGATTGATTGCCCATGGATTCGATCTCAGCCTTTAGGCCTAGATCTAAAGGCTAAATCTTACCTAACCCTCCATCTACAGTATCACTGGTAATTTCTGGTATGAGCAACTCCCACTCTGAGATTCTCAGAGTGTGACTAGGTCCCACCCTAACTCACATTAAGATTATCAAATATAGTAATCCCAGCACTCAAGAGACTGAGGCAGGAGGATTGCTGTGACTTTGAGACCAGCCTGAGCTACAAAGTGAGCTTAAGGCTAGCCTGAACTGCATACTGAGACCCTGTCTCAAAAACACACACAAAAAAAAAGATTATCAAATATAACCTTAGGCTCCAAGACAAAGATTCTCCTATCAGGTAAAATATTCCAAGATCACAGAAAAAACCTCCCAGAAGCTGAGAGGAAAGGCCAGACCTTCTTCTTGAATAAAGCCAATTCTTCTACTACACATATTTCTCTTTTTTTTTTTTTTTTTTTTTGGCAGAACCAGGGATTGAACTCAGGCTCTTGCACTTACCAGTGAAGCACTTATTCCACTGAGCCATCTCCCTGGTCTACTATACATAGTCTACTTTATGCTTAGTCATATTTTGTTATCTATTTGTTAGTAAAAAAAAAAAAATTCCCAATATTTTGTTTCTGGGCTGGGGATTTAGTTCTCAAGCTGAACCCTGGGTTCAGACCTCAGCACCAAAACCAAAACAATAAACATCACTTAAAACAATTCAACTAAATATTTTGGTTCTAATAGTTAATCTTGCTATTCCCATATCTAGTTCCTGGTCGGGAATAAAAGATGTCTCTCTGAAGAAGGAGGACTGCTGCTCTGCTGTCCGAGAAGCCCACCAGGATTGTATACTCAGCCCCAGTGAAACGTGAGAGGGACAAATTTAAGCAAAAGGAGGACACTTTATTTGTAAAGAAGAAAAGGAAAGCAGGGGAAAGAATATTGCTAGCTATTCTGATAAGAATCTGGGTATAGGATTCTGGAAAAATGGAGGAACTAGGGGCCAGGGATGTAGCTCTGTGGCATAGCACCTGCCAGGCAAGTGTGAAGTTGTGAGTTTGATTCTCAGTACAAAAAAGAAAAAAGAGGGGCCGAGGAGATGGCTCAGTGGAATAAGCACTTCCCTGGCAAGTGCAAGGGCCTGAGTTCAATCCCTGGTTCCACCAAACAAAAAGGAAAATTAAAAAAGGGCCAAATAGCTCAGCAGATTAAAGTGCCTGTAAGCACGCGCAGGGGCCGGGGGTTCAATCCCCAGGCCTGCCTTGCCTGCCCAGCCCCCGGAGCATGCTGAAATGGCAATTGAGACTGGGCCTGGTGGTGCACTCCTATAATCCCAGCTCTTGGGAGGCTGTAAACAGGAGAATCACTATGAGTCTGATCTAGTACTGAGACCTTGAACACCGTGTAGACCCTTCCCTAAAAATACAAAAGAAAAGAAAAAGAAAAAACAAACAAAGATGGAGGACCTATAGGCTTGTGTTTTTGGCTGCTTTTATTGGGAAGGAGGCCTCAGAAACCCTCCCCCTTCCTCCACCCAGAGCTTCTATTGCCAGATGAGCTTTCTGCTCCTGTGTCTAATGCCATTTTATCCAGCGGTCTGTGCACAGTTTCTTTCTGTGTGTTCACTTGTCCTCGACCTACTTCTCAAGGCCTTATCTTTGGGGTCAGTGGCTAGGTTGGCAAGGGGGTTCCTTCTTCATGGTTAGTTTAGAGTTAGTGATGCAGCATATTGTAGTCTCTAATGACCCTAGAGTGAATAATACAGTGATTCTGGAGTGAGCACGCAATGTGTGAATATGCCAGTGCTTAGGTGTGAGTGCAGACTGCTGTAAAGGTAGTCAGCTCCCCACCTTGCTTCCCCCATATTCTATGGGAGGGAGGGGAGGCTTTCTCTCTGTGTCCCGCCTGCCTGTTCCTTCTTTCACTGGCTTCTTGGTGTAAGTCTCAAGGCCATTTGGTGCCTTTCTTTATCTAGTTTCTCTCTCTTTCTCTATGCCTGTCCTTGCTCTATTTCCCAAGATAATTTTTCTAGTAAAGTTTGTTTTTAGCTCCTAGTCAGTATTAGTCGGAAAACCTAATGAGGCCTCTATTCTATTTTCTTTCTGTCTACAAACTGTGTGCTATAAACTTCCCTGCACAATTTTTTATATAAATAGTATTTCTTTATGTTCACTTGTCCCACAATCAAGTCTTGTGTTTCTTTTTGGGGGGCTGGCTCAGCCCACCCTTAGGGCAGGGCTTGTGTGGCATGTGGTGCCAGGGATTGAAACGTGGTCCCCTGCACCTGCCTAAGCTTGCCTAAGCAGGTGCTTTACACCACTCAGCTAGCTTGCTGGCCCAAGTCTTGTGTTTCTGTCATTGCAGTAACAATTTAGAAATGAGGAGAGGTACACACACGAGTCCATGTGACTGGATAGTCATCCTCCTTATGCTACAAGTACTTAGAGTGATCTTTCTAAAATATGAACCTATACATATTCTTTTATTTATTTACATTTCAGATTTCATTTACTCTTTCAGATTCTTGCACAAGGGAAATAATACAATGTTTGCACATGTGACTTTGATTATTTCAGTTAGTATGGTCTTTAGTTCATCCATTTACCTTTGAGTTTTTCTTTTTTTTATATTTTAATTTATTTATTTGTATTTTCACTTGAAGAGTGTAAAATAGAAGCAAAAACAAAGAGAACAAATGACATAAACAGGGTAACATACAATGATACATATGTTACAGAGTTTCACAACATGGCTGGCTAATTTTATATATATATATATATTTTTTTTTAAATAATACAATCCAACACAGATCAGCAGTCCACAATAGAAGAGGGTTATCCACAGAATTTGTTGACTTGAGCCATTCACAGCTCATTATATCAATATAACTTTATTTTATGTACTTCCATTTTAATACTTTTCTGCTGGATGGTTAAGACCAAGTTAAAGTAAGATCTATATAACAAAAAATGTAATTTTTGTATCAGATAAGATCAGTCAGGTACCCTCAGGGTTTATCCAGTAACCCTGTACCGCTCTTTGTAGATCCCTTGTCAGTGTCAGACATATTCTTTTAATTACAAGCAAAAGAATCCTACCTGAACTAGCTTAAGGAACAAACAAAATTCATTGTAAGATAAGTTTTTCAAATAACCCAAAGGAAAAAAAAAAAATATATAGGACTCAGGGATGGACGGCAACCTGGGATTGGGACATGCTCGAGGCTGTCTACTATCACTTTTCCCATCACATCTGCTTTGTTCCTTTCTCCATGTAGGCCCTCGGTTGTCTTGTTTTTTTTTTCAATGAACCTGACTGAAAAGCACAGTCACCAGTAGCCTATGAAATTCTGTCATTAGAGGCCCAACTCCCTAGAACTAACAGGCCTTTCCAAACCACCCTAGCATGCTTAACCTATGCTTGGCCAGCAAATAATCCAGTCAGTTTGGCTTGCTGAGGCATGTCCTCATGGTATAGAACAGTTGATAAGGACCCAACACCCTCATAATGAAGGTTAGCAGGGAGAACTTTCCAAGAAACAAAGATAAACCAGCTGATAAAGATCCTCTGTGTTACATCTTTGTTAAAACCCTTTCCAACACTCCTGTCATCCACTGTCTAAGTGGAAGGGTCTGAGCACACAGTTTAGACCTTTTAAATCTAGTTCCATCTTCTCTCTTCATATACATTTCTACTTCCAAAGTCCACTCAGGTCTAGTGTTTACAACATGTACTGAATTTTCATTCACTTGTCTTTCTCATCAGACTCTAAGCTTCGCAGGGGCATGGAATGTGCCATATTAACCAGCTCCTCCTGCATCTTGCCAAGTTTCCAGCACCTAGTGAGAGTTATACGTGTTTGGGAAAGGAAAGTCTGCCACTATGAGTCCTAGGTTACCAGTAGGTGTTAGTATTCAGCTCATCTTTGGGACAAGCCAGGGTAGAAAAGCTTGAGATCAGTCATCTCCTTACACGTGTTCATCTCCTCATTTCCCATTCACTCAAAGGCTCAGCAGTTCCGGGATGATACACCCTCAGGCAACCGTCTCCCACAAGGCTGACTCCAAGACTTTGATTGGCTCCGTAGTGGGCTGACTTGCTCACCCAGTTATTTTAAAATGGATATGATGAGGACCTCTGAATCTGTGCCAAAGCCAGTAATGGAAAGGGAAGCACGTATCAGCCAGTTCAAAAGATTTCTTTCGCTTTGATTTTTTTTTTTTTTCCTGGCGTGTTTGTGGAATAAACCCTAAGCACTCACAGGTAATTTTAAAATCAAATTATTCTTTTACATCATGGTAGTTACTTTGTAAATACAATTTGCTAATATCAGTCATGATCTTAGGATGACAAACTACAAACCTTAGGTCCTCACATAAAACACAGCTTGCCATACATTATTTAAATCAGGCCATCTGCACCTGTCTAAACAGCTGCTGCTACGTGAGTGCTCTTTCCTGGAGCCCTCTCTGTCATCACCCCGCTGCATGTTGCTTAGGAGAAGCTTAGCTCTAGTGACATAAAATATGACCCAAAGAGTTGAATGAAAAGCTGGAATCTGTTGGTGCCCATACCCCAAAGTCACAGTTTAGATGACCTTAAGTCATACCACTAAAATCAGTTTAGTTTTTCCTCTCAGCTCTGCTTGTCCTGCTCAGGTTTCTCTGCAGGGCCATAACACGATTGCAACAGTGGCTACCCTGTCAGCTTCAAGACCAAAGGACAGGAAAGCTGCCCATGCCCAACAGTGACACAAAAGCCCTGAGACCAACTGTCTCTGCGCTGGATACCAGGGCTGATGTGAGCCTACAGCCACATGAGCCTGGCTTAGTCTCCTCCAGGTGCCCCGGGCTGAGCTAGGGAGAAGCTGTGCTCTGTGAGAGCTCAGGCAGTGCTCTGTCAGAGGGTGGATACTTGCTGAGCAGCAAACCGGCAGGCGTATCTACCACTGCCGAGCAGGCTGAGTCTTCAGGATCTTTCCTTCACCAGCACAAATTTTCACAAATGATATCTTATTTGAGCCAGAAGCATGTTGGTTTTGTTTCATTCCCGTTTTTTCATTAGTTTGTTTAGTTTGTTTGAGACAGGGTCTCACTATGTAATCCAGGCTGGCCTTGAACTTGCAGCAATCCTCCTGCCTCAGCCCAGAGTGCTGGGATTACAGGCATGCGCTACCACGCCCAGCTATTCTGTTCCATTTTATACAGGGACTGAACCCAGGGGCACATTACCACTGAGCTACATTCTCAGCCTTTTTTTTGTGTTTTATTTTGAGACCATGCCTATCCCTCCTGCCACAGCCTCCCAAGCAGCTAGGGTTACAAGTGTGTGCCACCACACCCAGAGAGGTGAAAGGTTCTAACCCACTTACCACATGGCATTCCAGAGCTTAGCTTTGGGTCTTCCATCATTCAAAAGCTATATTTACCTAAAATATTATTTATATGCAGAACTGAAAATAGCATTCTGGGAATAGTTTGGCCAGTATGGAATTAAGTGAAACTTTTCTTCCAAAAGTCTTTGTATCTGAGCACCAGCAATACACTCTTATTTTAATGACTCAAGTAGGTGCCTTAAGTGCTTACTCATTACATTTTACATGTTAGATTCAACTCACGGCTCTTTCCTCTTTTAGCACATGATTACTCCAGAATACATAATAAATGGTATTCTGGAAACCAGAGTGTACCTCACCCAGGAATGATGGCCTAATGTGACCACAGGCTAGCTCCCGGCATTTCTCCAAGGTGTTGTAAGAGGAGAAGATTGGGCAAGGTGATCCATGGCTTACTTTTCAGAAACACTACCTTTGTAGCATCTGTTAAGACACCAGAAGGACTGTGAATGGCATGGTAGATCTATGTAGGTTTTCTACAGGCATTTCTGCATAATTGAGAAAGAAACTTATGAGGCCTGAGTAAAAGGAAAGACCCTTTCTGCTACTAACATCTGGAAGATGTCATTAAGGAGGAGAACTTCAAGCCATAACCTAAAAGATGGGTAGGTTTGCAATGGGTAAGAATGGGAACCCTGAAGGGAACATGAGATAGGAAAAAAGAGTAAATAAGTGCATGTGAAGAAATTTCCTAAAGGGTGGAGGAGTCTGTTGGCTATGGCATGTCAAGAGAGTTGAGGATTAAGAGGCTAGAAGGACCAGGAATGTAGTTCAGTGGTAGAGCACTTGCCTAGCATGCAGGAGGACTTAGACTTAATTCCCAGTAATGGAAAAAAATAAAAATAATAGGAAGCACCTGAACTCTGTTCTCTACAGTGCCTGCTTACTACAAACATATTTTTAAAAGTAAATTCAGTGTTGCATAAATATAGCTCTCTTGGGGTACATCATATTTAAAAACAATGCACATGAATCATGAAACATTCTGATAAAAAATATAAAGAAGAAAGGCCAGCGAGATAGCTCAGTGGACTAAGCACCTGCTCAGGCAAGTACAGGGATGGGGTTTGATCCCCGGCACTACATACCATGTCAGCCCCAGCACTGGCCCTGGGCGCACTAAGCCAGCCACACTGAGACTGGGCATAGTGGCACAGACCTGTAATCCCAACTCTGGGGAGGATGAAAAACAGGAGGATCACTACAAGTCCAACTTTATATATATAAAGAAGAAAATGAAGACTTCACATAGATGTAAGGAATTATCAAAACTCACATGAGCACCTTATCAGTCAAGGAATTGTCCTCCACATTGGGATAAACAACCTAGAATTGTAACATCCTGCCTCAGGACATGCCACCCCCAATCTGGAAAACGTCTTGCCCTACACTCCTGAAACAAAAGATGAGAGCTTCCAAATGCCTGAAAATTTTCTTAATGGGATCTCTGCCAATATCAGGGAGAGATGCTTCTGTAGGGTGGACAGGTGAAGGTACATAAACAAGCAAACCTGCAAGTGAGCTAACTTACCCAGCCCTCCTCTGGTGCAGCACAGAGGAAGATTCCAGTATGAGAAGGGTCCATTTCTGAGCTGTACTGAGTATACATTTCCTTCCTTTTTCTGATGTTATACCTGACCATGGCTCCACAGATACTCATAAATTTGCATAGCATTTGCAACTATTGCTCAGAAACATCTTGAGGAACATTTTGTGACATTAAGAATTCATAATACTCTTACATTGTGACTAGAGAGGTGGGCATTTAACACTTATGTACCAAGATACTAGTTTTCTTTGTTTTTTATTTTTTTTTTGTCTTTTTGAGACAGGGTCTCATATGCAGTTCAGGCTGGTCTTGAGTCTTGAGCTCATTTTGTAGCTCAGGTTGGACTTGAACTTGCAATGATCCTCCTGTCTCAGCCTCCGTACCTAGTACACATGAGCAGTACATAGTGTGACATTCCTATGGGAAGCTAGTACTCGCACACAACACATCTTAATTCTCTGTGTGGTGTTATGGCACATCCCAGCTTCTTTTTCCATCCTTTCTTCCTTCCCTGCCCACCTACCTCCATCTCTTCTTCTTTTATTTTTTTGATGGAACCCAGGATTGAACTCAGGCCCTTGAGCTTACTGGGCAGGCACTTAGACTGCTGAGCCATCTCCCTGGCCCCTTGTGATCCATCTTTTATTTTGCTCTTTTTTTTTTTTTAACTCTGGGTTTTTCTTTTAAGAGAAACAATGTGATATGTAAGCTGTATGTTTGATTTCACTTAACAATGTGATCTCAAGATGCATCCATTTTCCTATAAATGACTCAAGTTTATTTTTTTTTTTTATGGCAAGGCAGAACTCCATTATGTGCAAATCCATTTTTCTTGTCCATTGATTTGTTGAAGGGCCAATAGCCTGCTTCCAAGCTATAGTTGTCATGAATTGTGCTGCTGTAAATAAGGATGCACGCATCACTGTAATAGGATGTCCTTAACTCTTCAGGAAGACGTTTAGAGGGGGTGCCATGGAATTTCTAGTTTTAGTATTTTTTAAAGAATCTTCGTATTGATTTCCATAATATTTGGACCAGGGTGCACTCCTAAGAACAATGTAGAAACATGTCTTTTCCCCTGTAACCTGCCCAACATGTATAACCATTTGATTTCTTGTTGATAGCCTTTCCTTCTGGAGTGACGTGGAATCTCAGTGCTGTTTTAATTTGCATTTCTCTCATGGCCAGCAATGTTGAATACCTATCCATGTATTTATTGGTCACTTATAGTTCTTCGTCTATGAAGTATCTATTCATTTTGCTTGCCATCTTTTGATTGGGTCTTTTACTTTTGGAGGGGTCTAATTTTTTTGAGTTTTTTTTTTTATTTCTATATATGAGACTATGACTGAGGAATAGTTGACAAGAAATTATTCTTGAACTGTAAACTGTCTTTTCACTCTGTTGGTTGTTTCTTTTGCTGTGTAGAAGCTTTTTAATTTAATGTGACCTCAATCATGGATCCTCAGTACTATATTTTTTTACTAATAAAAAAATTGTATTTACTTAGAAGCATTAAGAATGTCAACAAAACAGCTGCATCTTTTTTTGCAACTATAGAGTGGTACTCAGTTAACAGAACAACAATTATTTCTCTCTCTCTCTCTTTTTTTTTTTTTTTTGCAGAACCAGGACTTGAACTCAGGTCCTTGTACTTGCCAGGGAAGTGCTTATTCCACTGAGCCATCTCCCAGCCCCTAATTATTTCATATAAGCTGCATCAGAGACAACTGAAGATGAAAAACTACTGTCCCCATATGTAACTAATTTGTGCTGTGCACCAATAAGAACCTGCTTTAAATTTCCATGCAAGTTTACAACCCCTATACTGTGCCAGGCAAGGTGGCTGTAGAAAATACCACCAGGACAGGGCTATTTAAAGGCACATTTAATAGTGTGTTAACTGTACAAAAAAAAAAAAAGACACTATGCAGTTTAAAAACAAATCTTGGGCCTGGCATGGTGGCGCATGCCTGTAATCCCAGCACTCAGGAGGCTGAGGCAGGAGGATTGTTGTGAGTTTGAGACCAGCCTGGGTTACAAAGTAAGCTTAAGGCCAGCCTGAACTGCATAGTGAGACCCTGTCTCAAAAAGACAAAAATAAATAAATAAATAAATAATAAAAAATAAAAAAATCTTACACAGCCTTACATTTCAATTTTTTTTCTTCAAAAGGAGTGAGTTGTATACGGGGGGTGGGGGTTAAATGCTTCATAGACAAGAAAAAAAAACTGCACTAGAACCAACTTATTCATTATCATCCTCTTCTTCATCCTCCTGTTCACCCTCCTCCTCCTCTTCCTTCTTTTCTTCAGCCTTGATGACTCCCTTTTTTTTTTTTTTTGAGGAGCCAGGGATTGAACTCAGGCCCTTGCTCTTGCCAGGGAAGTGCTTATTCCACTGAGCCATCTCCCCAGCCCCTGAGGAATCTCTTTTTTGCTGCATCAGGTGCTCCTTTAGCCCAGTGGGCAGCGATGTCCTTTTCATACTATCCCTTCAGCTCAGCAGCCTTCTTCTCGTAGGGCTGCTTGCCATCTGCTGCAGTGTTATTCCACATTTCTCCAATTTTCTTTGCAACATCAACAATGGAGAGGCCAGGGTGTTCTCCTTTGATTTTTGGGTGATACTCAGAATAGAACAAGAAGGCTGAAGGAGGCCTTTGGGGTACACTGGGATCCTTGAGCTTCTTTTCTGTTTCTCCTTTAGGAGGAATGTAAGTTTTTATTTCTCTTTCAAAATGAGCCTTGTCCGCTTTTACCATATCTTCAACTTTTCCTTTTTCTTTAGCAGACATGGTCTTCCACATCTCTGAGCACTTCTTAGAAAACTGCAAGAAGCTAACGGAAGCACCTGGGTGCTTCTTGTGCTCCTCTCAGCAAGTTTGCACAAAGAACGCATGTGATGACATCTTGCGTCTCGGCTTCTTAGAATCCCCTTTGTCCATGTTTACTTGTTTCCTCAGCAAGGTACAGAGTCGTCCAGTGCCTGTCCTGCTCTCACTTGCCCGGGCGCTGTCTCTATGAAGCTCAATGTACTGCAATGGCTGTGAGAATGGGAGCCAGACACGGCCTCCCTCATTCTCTCTGCTCTGTAACATTCCCCAAAACTAATTCTTGTGCAGTTGGGTGCTGTTCAGAAAGTCCTTCCCCAGGAGAAGAGCTTGGAAACATGACAGGGGCAAAGCTATACATTTATACACACAACATGGGTAAGGCCATAATGATCCTGAGAAACATCAGCAGGTTTTTGAAATTAGCAGCTGTTAGGATTCTCACCCTGACTAACCATACATGCCAATACCTGTGAACCAAGCAACTGCACTGAAGATAGCAATGTGTAATAGTAGGGTCACACTTGGAATGCCTGTCATTCTGCCCTTCTAACTATATACTTCTTGTCATGACATACCAATTATTACTACACTGTCTCTCAAGTAAAAGTTTTTTTTCTTAAATAAAGGGTAATCCTTTCAGTTGTGAAGATCGGCTGTCTGGTGCAGCCGGGCACACAGAGCCAGCATGCCGGCGGCTGGGTTTGTCGTAAAACCTATGTAACCCCGCGCGGAGGCCCTTCGAGAAGTCCCGCCTTGACCAAGAATTGAAGCTTATCGGCGAGTATGGGCTCCGGAACAAGCGAGAGGTGTGGAGGGTCAAATTCACCCTGGCCAAGATCCGCAAGGCTGCTCGGGAGTTGCTAACTCTGGACGAAAAGGACCCACGGCGTCTCCTCGAAGGCAATGCTCTTTCGCGGCAACTCGTCCGCATCGGGGTGCTAGACGGGGGCAAGATGAAGCTGGATTACATCCTGGGTCTAAAAATTGAGGACTTTCTGGAGAGGCGCCTGCAGACTCAGGTCTTCAAGCTGGGCCTGGCCAAGTCCACCCACCACGCCCGTGTGCTCATCCGCCAGCGCCACATCGGAGTCCGCAAGCAGGTGGTGAGCATCCCGTCCTTCACTGTGCGCCTGGACTCCCAGAAGCACATCGCCTTCTCCCTGCGCTCCCCATATGGGGGAGGCCGCCCAGGCCGCGTGAAGAGGAAGAATGCAGAGAAGGGCCAGGGTGGGGCTGGAGCTGGGGATGACGAAGAGGAAGATTAAGCCCACCCTTCAATTTCTGTCCAGGGATTTAGTTTCCTAATTACAGAATAAACCAGGATGAAAAATAAATAAATGAATAAATAAATAAATAAATGGTAATAAATGAAAAAAAGACACAAGAAAAAAAATGTCATAGGACTGTCCTGCTCCAGTGCTATATAGTTAGATTTCTAAATTTCTGTGCAAAAATACGCAAATGTTTATTCTTTTTTTTTTTTTTTTTTTTTTTTTTTTTTTTTTTTTTTGTGGAACCGGGGATTAAACTCAGGCCCTTGCTCTTGCCAGGGAAACACTTATTTCACTGAGCCGTCTCCCTGACCCTATTCCTATTTTTTTTTAATTATTTTTTCTTCTTCTTCTTCTTCTTCTTCTTCTTATTATTATTATTAATTTGTCTTTTTGAGACAGGGTCTCACTATGCAGTTCAGGCTGACATTAAGCTCTTTTTGTAGCTCAGGCTGGTCTCAAACTCACAGCAATCCTCCTGCCTCAACCTCCCAAGTGCTGGGATTACAGGCATGCACTTTCTTCATATTCTGTAGGGACTTAAAATTTAACATATCAATACTTGATGGAGAATACCTGTTCCATGTTATGCCTAAGATGCTTGATACTTAGACAGATAGTTAGGGTAAACTGAAATGCATATGTTGAAGCATAATAATAAGCTTCTCTTCTGGAGAGTTCACAACCTAAGTTTGCAGATCAAAAATTGGAGAAAAAGAAAGGCTGCAAGGTCAGCCAACATTTTGGCCGTAGCCTTTCAAGGTCAGTGAAGACTCAAGACATAGGAGAACCTGTACTATAACATCCTGTAACTCAGTTGTGTCCCAAATTTTCTGATCAAGGAGGTTATGGGGCCACAGAGGAAAGTGATTGATGATGTATAGTGTGCCTAAGGAGAGTCACATGGAGGGAAAACATTCTTTTAGGCTTTCACAGAGAGCAAGTTGGTCAAGTAATGGCCGTGACTCATCCAAAAGGTTGACACTGGCAAAGGAGCTACACAGTGTAGTACAGGGTTACAAGATAAATCCTGAAGGTATGTGACTGGCCTTATCAGATACGAAAGCTACATTTCTTGTTATATAGGTCTTGCTTTATCTTGGTCTTAAGAATCCAGCAAAAAAGTATAAAAATGAGGTATATAAGTAAAGCCAAATTAATATGCTGAGCTGTGAAAGGCTCAAGTCAACAACTTCTGTGAATAACCCACTACTATTGTGGACTGCTGGGCTGTTGGATTGTTTTGCTGAATTCACTCACCTATAGTATTTAGATGCCAATGGAATGCCCATCTCTGACAAGACTAAACAAAAAAGGGGATACAAAGGAAGGTCTATTCTGTATTTGTATATACAGAATAGTTAGGATAGATACACAGCTACTTTCACTGAACTCAATGAGAAGAAAGATTTGTACTAATAGTGTTTGGACAGGCTATCCTGTCTGCTTCTTGTACTATGGATACCCACTAAGAAGATAACAATGTACAATGTATTAATTTTTTTTTTTTTGTCTCTTTGAGACAGGGTCTCACTATGCAGTTCAGGCTGGCCTTAAGCTCACTTTGTAGCTCAGGCTGGTCTCGAACTCACAACAATCCTCCTGTCTCAGCCTCCCAAGTGCTGGGATTACAGACATGCGCCACCCGCTGTATTAATTATTGAAACTGTCCTATAAATCAGTTTATTATTATTATTATTTTTTTTTTTTTACTGGAACCAGGGATTGAACTCAGTCCCTTGCACTTGCCAGAGAAGTGCTAATTCACTGAGCAATCTCTCCAGCCCTCTATAAATCAGTTTTGATACTGTCTCATTGCTATTTGTTTCTCAATAAAATAAGAAACTCCTCTATAATAATGTCTGTAACTATAATATCATGTATGCACCTTCTACGATACCAAAACATTATGAAAACAGTTTGCAATGTATTAATTTATCAAATCCATCTTGTCAAGGTATCTTAAAACTGTCTCATTGATATTTGTATTTCAATAAAATAAAAATTAAAAAAAAGAAAGTCCTTTCCCAGGCTGATGCCTTCAAGCATTTCACTTCTTTTGTCTCTGAACAGGTTAAGTGTTTCTGGGCCAGGGAGATGGCTCAGTAGAATAAGCACTTGCCTAGTAAGCCTAATGACCTGAGTTAAATCCCATGTTCCACAAAAAAAAGAACAACAACAAAAAAAACCTTGGTTAAGTGTTTCTGGTTTAACATTTAGTTCTTTGATCCATTTTGATTTTTGCTTACTATATGGTGAGAGAACAGGTCTAGACTCAGTCTTCTCCATGTGCGTGGTCAGGCTATCTTTGCTGCATTATGATGTGTTTGGGGGCCCTTTGTCAAACATCAAATGGTAGAATGTACTTGGAAGTGATTCTGCAGCCACTATGCATATATGGTTTTGATTTAGTTTTTGAGACAGGGTCTGACTATGTAGCCTGGGCTGGCCTCAAACTCAAAGCAATCCTCCTGCCTCAGCCCCCTGAGGCTGGGGTACACATATGTATGATCACACCCAGCTCTATATTTCACTTTAAAAATTTATTTTTAAGTTTATTGGAACCATTTAGCTAGCCATAATGATCACATTCATCATAGAGAATTTGAACCTGATGCACATGATACATTTTTAGTTCCTCTTTTTTCCCATTTCCCTGCTCTTCCCTTCGATATTTCATTCCTTCCTTAAGTTTTGTTTCCATTTTATACCTCTTTCCTCATTTTTACTTTTCTGTATCTTTCTTTCCCCCTTCCTCTTCTCAGGTTCCCCTTTTCTGTTGAATAATTTCCTCCTATTGCAAAATATCTATTATATATTTGTGTTCTTATTTATATTTTCAGTGTCTGGCACCAGAAAGAGAATGCAATGTTTATATGTTTGTCCAATTTATTTCACTTAAGAGAATGGTCTCCAGATACATATATTTAGCTATAAATGTCCTACGCTTATCCATTTTTATGGCTGAGTAGTATTTCATTATATAGAGAAATACATCTTTTTTTTTTTTAGCCATTCATTAGTTGACACACATTTGGGTTATTTTCTAGATTTAATTATTATAAATTATACTGTTATAAACATGGTTTACATGTATTGTTTTCTCATGTTGCTTTTAATTCTTAGGTAAGATATCAAGAAAGTGAACAAGGATAAATGGGTCAAATGGGACTTCTAGTCCTAGTTTTTTAGGAACTCCCATCCTGATTTCCAGAGTGATGGTACCTGTCTAGACTTCCACCAGCAGTGGAGAAGGGTTCCTTTTTTCCCACAGGCCTTCAGCATTTGTTGGTTGATTTCTTGATAATAGTCTTTCTTTCTGGAGTAAGATGGAATCTCAGTGTTGTTTTAATTTGCATCTCTCAAAATGACCAGTGATGTTGAATATTTTTTCATAGATTTTATTTATTTTTATTTTTTATTGTTTTGTATTTAGTACAGGGTCTATAGGGTCTCACTACATAGATCAGACTTGTAGCGATTCACCTGTCTTCAGCCTCCCAAGAGCTGGGATTATAGGTGTGAGCCACCACGCCCAGTCTCAATTACCTCAGCACACCCCAGGGGGTAGGGCTGGCAATAGAGTTTAATGAGACCCCAATTATTGATTCTTTGTGATATTTCCTGTGCAATTGGGATTTTGTTCATGAAATCTTTGCCCATACCTATGTCTTCAAGAGTTCTACCTATTTTACCTTCCAGCAGACTTAGTGTTTCTGTTTTAGTATTTAGATCTTTGATCCATTTTGATTTTGATTTTAGTTTAGCGCATGGTGCTAGAGATGGTCTTTAGCATGGGGAAAGCCAGTTTTTCCAGTGTCATTTATTAAAGAGGTTGTCTTTAATGAACATGCTTGGTCCTTCTACCAAGGAGAAGTGGTTGAATGAGTTTGGGTCTCTTTCTGCATCTTCTAATCTGTTCCACTGATCCTCCGGTCTTCTTTTTTCTTATGTATTTTGTACAAAGACTCAGTATGCAGCGTGGACTCATAGTGACCCTCCTGTTTTCAGCCTCCCCAGTGCTTGGACTACCTGTGGGCACCACCACCCAGATTCAGTCACTGGATTGAACCCCAGTCCTTGTTCTCAACCAAGCAGGTGCTTACTCCACTGAGCCATCTTGTCCATCTTCCTAGATTTTTTTTTTTTTTTTTTTGGTCAGTACCATGCTGTTTTTTTTTTAATCACAGTAACTATGTAGTGTAATTTCAAGTCAGGGATTGTGATGTTCCCTGACTTGCTTTTGTTGTCTAGAATTATATTTGCTATGCTAGGTCTTATAGTTACAAATGAATTTTAGGATTTTTTTTTTCTCTAGTTCTGTGAAGTATACTCATGATATTTTATTTATTTTTATTTTTATTTTGTAGCAGGAGTTGGACTCAGGGCCTCATGCTTGTCAGGCAGGGGCTACGCCACAGAACTACATCCCTAGTCTGCTCATGATATTTTCATTGAAATTGCATTAAATCTATATAACAATTTTGGAAGTATGGCCATTTTCACTATGTTGGTTCTTCCTATCCAAGAGCAAGAGATATGTTTCTATTTTTAATATCTTTTTTGAACTTTTTCAGAGTTAATTTTCAGTGTAGAGCTCTTTTACTTCCTTTGTTAGCGTGATTCCCAAGGATTTAATTTTTTGAATGCTAGTGTGAAAGGTGTTGTTTCCCTGATTTCTATGCCAGTGAGTTTGTTATTTGTATACAGGAATACTATTGAGTTTTGAGTGTTGGCTTTTTATCCAGCTACACAACTGAATGATTATTAAATTTAGAAATCTTCTGGTGGTGTTTTTGGGAATGTTCAACTTTTGATAAAGTATCTTCAATTATTTATCTTACAGATATAATCACATTTTTTTAATCCTGTAGGCCAAATCTGGCCACCTGTTTGTCTTGCTTTTCTGTTTGCCTTTTTTTTTTGTAAATAAAGCTTTATTAGGAAACAGCTACATTAAATCACTCATTTATATATTTTCCACATATATTTTTGTGACATAGTGGCAGAATTGAATAGCTTTCACAGAAAGCATATGCTTTATACAACTTAAACATTTTACTATCTGGTACTCTATAGAAAGTTTGCCAGCTCATGCTTTCTAGATGATTACTGCCAAGAGAATATGTTATGTGAATATATATATATATATATATATATATGACATTCTTTGGCATATCTACATAATTTTCCTGAAAGGATTATAAGGAAAACAATAAGGAATGCACTTATCACATTTTATAACTTATGTTTTTGCCCAGCCAAACATCTCTGGCTTCTCTACAAAACACCCAGACATTTGCAACAATGATTAAATTACATCATCTTTGAATTTTGTAGATGCAAGGTGTGTTCATTTACCCTTGTCATCCTCGGTGAGGTGAGACTTGATGTCCATCACAGATACTTTCTATTCATTGCTGTTGCCCAAACTTCCTGTGAGTCTTTATTTTTCTTTCAGCTCCTCTTCTAGGTCACTTCCAGCTTGCATCTGTTGAGAGAGATGCTCACCAAACTTCTGCTTCTGTCTATAATTCTAGCTAGTGGACCTCGGGCAGAAGTGACATTAGTCACTTCGTAGACAAGGTGTTTTAATATGGGAGTACTTGGGAACCACTGCTTTCTTTCCTGCTGAGAATCTGGAGGCTGTGTTAGATGGTAGAGATTCAAGGTGGAGAATGGTGGCTCAATCCATGGCAATGCACTTTCACTGTCAACAAGCTGTGGATCTGGCAATCATGTGTTTCCAGTGTCACCTCAATCCTTCCAAACTGTTCTTCAAGATCCCTTCCAGACTCCTCTCTGGCTCCTTCCCCTTATTTTGTGTTCCTCCTATCAATACCGTCTCTTAGTTATCTTTCTTCCACTAATGAGAACACAGACTTTGTGACCACAGGAACTTAAGTTCTTTAGCTGCATTCCAGTGTGCTGAATGTATGGTCAATAATGTGCTAAGTTTAGAGCCAGGAAGTACCTTCAAAATTTTTTCAACCTAAAGATACCTGTCTTGGTCACGCCAAGACTTAACAGTCTCAAGATCTCCCTAGGTGTGAGCTTTCCTATTCCTTAGAGGATGACCTCCCTTAAAATAGGTCTGCAGTCTTTGGAAATTCAATTATATGTAGCTGTGTTTGTAATCAGAAGAGAAAGAAATTGTAGGTGATGACAGATTAAAAGAGAAACATGACAGTGACATTTCCACTGTAACAAAAAAACAAAGGTCACCTGGCATTCAGAGGCCCTAATTGCAAGGCTGTGTTTGTGTTCTACTTGTTTGTACTTCCTAGGGATGCTATTATCGCTGATCAGAAAGGCTAGCTGGATTCATGGTCTACTTAGAAAGAAAGAATATTATTTCTCCGAATGATCACTATCTATCCCAGTGACTCTCAATCAGGGTATGAGATATATAAATCTGATTTTCAGATTGGGGAACAGCACAGAAAATATTTTATTAAATTTGTTGTTCTACTATAAAATATAATAATTCAAAGCCAGGTTTACCGGCTTGTGGAGGACCCGAGGGGAGGAGAAAACATTCAGAATGAACTGCAGAACCAAGGTGGCACCCAGGGCTTGTCAGCGAAGGATTGCGGCCACCATTGCATGTTTAGTGCCATCTGGGCTATGATTTCTACTGCAAATACAAAGCAACTGTGTTTTAAGGGGGACTGTAGGCTTTTGTTTTAAAGCAAGTTCTGATTTTGTGTTTCTACAACATAGCAAAAAAAAAAAGTTGGGGACATTGGTGAATGTAGGAAGATGCAGATCACCTCTCTTCGGAAGCTTGATTAAGGAGATGAAAGAGACAAGTAGACAGAGGACTGGAGATTATATTTCTCTGGACACCCCCTGACCCCACTGCCATACAATAATGAGGGTTGAACATGCCCAGCCTATTTCTTTGTTTTGAGATGAAGATTTGAGCATGTTTAAAAGGCCAAGACAACACAGGAGATGGAGGAGCAAGAAAGAACGGACAATGGAGAGGCGATTAGCTTGGTGGGTTGTTTTTTCTTTTCTTTCTTTTTTTGGTGAAACCGGGGATTGAACTCAGGCTCTTGTGCTTGCCAGGCAAGCACTTATTCTACTAAGCTATCTCCCTGGCCCTGGCTCAGTGTTTTTGTGTGGCTATCATACTTGAAACTGGGCAATGTATAAAGAACAAAGACTTGGAGCTGGTTGCAGAGGTAACACATACTTGTAATCCCAGAAGTAGGGAGGCTGAGGCAGGAGATTCATGACTTTGAGACCAGCCTGGGGTCCACAGCAAGTTTAAGGCCTGCCTGAATTACATAGCAAGATCTTTTCTCAAAATAAAAAAGTATTTTCTATCAGTTCTGGAGCTAGGACAGAGCAAGAGGAAGAGCAAGAAAGAGTGAGAGAGAATAAGCTGCTGAATGCTACATGAAGTCTTCTTTATTGGAACTTTAATCTCATGAACAGGGAAGAGTTCTCAGGGTGTGGTCCATGCCTGTAAACCCAGCAATAAGGAGGCTGTGGCAGGAGGACTGACAGTTTAACCTGGGCTATATAGTTAAGACCCTATCTCAAAAAAACAAAAATACTGGGCTAGGGAGATAGTTCAGTGGTCTGTATCTGCATGGGCCCAAGCCACCAAAACCAGGCATGGAAGTACACACCTGTAATCCCAGCTCTGGGTAGACTGAGACAGGAGGATCACTACAAGTCCAAGCTGCAGTGAGACCCTGTACCAAATAAAAAATTTTTTTAATTAAAAATAAATGGAAGTAAAAAGGGCTTGGAGAATAGTTCTGTGGTGTGATTTGTGTGGGTGGCAGAGACAGAGAAAAAGACAGAAACAAGAAAGGAAAAGGTCCTTCAACCTTTTAATGCTATCAGGCTAACAGCACTAACAGAGTAGAGGGAGTGAAATGCCTAAGGAAGGAAGAAGGGATGAGGACTTCAACACAGGAGGAGAAGAGAAAAAGGACAAGGAACTGGTGAGGCTGTTTTAGGCTTCTTAGTAGCTTGCTCAAGGCAATCAGAAGATAAGGTGACAACCACCAGATTTTTTTGCCTGTTTCTATGACTATCTGAATGTCAAGGCCAAATAAGTACAAATTTCAGCCTCATACTAAATGTGTGGGTGGCTGAAGGAAGTCACTTGGCTAAATCTGCCCCATTTAGGGATGAGGGTAATGTTTTCAACCTTATCAAAATAAGGTTAATTTGCAATTGAGATTGTTTTGTTTGGCATAAAAAGTTGACTCTCAAGACATTTAATCTGAAATACAGACTCAAATATCAACCTTGCGCCTCTCAACATTCAGAACACAAATCCATCTCAGAATTCAAGTTTATATTAAAATATCGTTTCATTTCCTCATTTTAATGATGCCCTAAAGATTTCGAAGTAGATGACCAATAAAAACAAATTCCAGGGGAGCCGGGGAGATGGCTCAGTGGAATAAGTACTTCCCTGGCAAGTGCAAGGGCCTAAGTTCAATCCCTGGTTCTGCCAAAAAAAAAAAATAAATAAATAAATAAAAACAAATTCCAACCTCATCCATCCAGCCGCAAACTGTAACCTTCTGTGTGTCAGAGTGGACCCAAATTTCGTTTGCAAGACTAAAAGGGGACAGTTCTCCCTGATACTCAGTCTTTGCCAGACGAAGCTTCAAGAGAAGTTGAAGTGATACACATTTGAGTCAGCAGCAAAAATGTTTAGGAAAGCACATTTAGGACTTAGGGATAAAGAAGAGCTTCTGTGTGTCGTTCTATCATTTCCATCATGGAAATTTTGCTAAGCTGATTTGTCTGTGCCTCAGGCTATGTAAATGAGAGGGGCAAGTGTGGCTTTGAAAATGCTGGGCCTTCCATGCTATATGAGGCTTATAACTAGCCAGTACTCTCAGGGTTCACATTAGCTAACCCTAGTAATAAGGTTGAAAACCATGTATTTCTAAAACCCCTCAAGTATCTGTTCTCAAAAGTTACCATTGCTTGTGTCTAGCCATGATGTTTACATTATTTGAAACTTCTAATGACCCAAAGGGATGTATATTTGTGTTTATCAAAGAATCATAGAGGAGGAGCTGGGTATGGTGGCACACACCTGTAATCTCAGCATTTGGGAGGCTGAGGCAAGAAGTTCACAGCTAGTTTCAGGGCAGCCTGGGCTACATAATGATACCTTGTCTAAAAAATTAGAAACTTGAGAAAAGCAAATTTTAAGTGGAAAAAATAGTGCTGAGAGAGTATTAGTAGCAGAAGGAATCTAGCCATCTCCTGGGGCTCCTCTATGCTGGCAGCACTACCTTTACTTGGAGTCATTCACTTTGGGCTGACTTCCCTGTAGCCTTTCTAAATCTCCTTTGCTCTTCCATATATCCAACAAAGAGGATGGAAAACTCCGCACTCTTGGCCTCTTGCAGCTAGATGATCACTTAACGTAGTCCTCATCAGTGAGTTTGTGCTGGGTTGGATCCAGAATGTCCCCTAATGTCCATGTGTTAATGGTCGCCTGAGTGATAAGCCTTTTGGGGTGCTTCTGGGAAGTCTGATGTCATGATGTGCTGCCCCAAAGTGATGGGGCCATTTGATTATGGACTGAAATAGCCAAAACTGTGAGTCAAAATACACGTGTCTTTTTTCAGTTATTTTTCTCAGCCATGTTATAATAACAGAAAGTCAATTAATGTACAGCAATAAGGACCCCATGATTGCCTGTGGACTGGCAGGTACAACTGGCAGTATCCTTCCTCCTTCTTGAATGTGCCTGTAATATCAGGAACAATGGTGGACATTATTTTTTTTTTGCAGAACTGGGGATTGAACTCTGGCCCTTGTGCTTGCCAGGGAAGCGCTTATTCTACTGAGCCATCTTCCCAGCCCCAAAAGTTTTAAAAATGTATTTAGTACAGAACCTACAGGGTCTCACTACATAGACTGGATTTGTAGTGATCCTCCTGTTTTCAGCCTCCCAAGCACTGGGATTGTAGGCATGCACCACCAGTCTCAATTGCCATCCCAGTGCACACTAGGGATGGGGCCAGCATGGCAGACCAGGGATCTAAACCCATTCTCTGTGTCTGCCTAATCAGGTGCTTTAATCTGCTGTGCTGAGCTATCTGGCCAGCCCAATACCACATTTCAAAATATACTATAAAAATTGGTTACTGTCTCTCCATGGTAGTCCACCCCATGCTGTAGTGTAGATTTAATCTTTTTTTTCTTCCAACTTTATTTTGGCACAAACTTGCTCTGCAGAGCCTGTTTTTTCCTACCTTTAATTAATGTAAAGCTTTGCCACTGTTAAAAATATGTATCCAGCTGGGCGTGGTGGTGCAGGCCTGTAATCCCAGCACTTGGGAGACTGAGGCAGGAGGATTGTTGTGAGTTCGAGGCCAGCCTGAACTGCATAGTGAGACCCTGTCTCAAAAAGACAAAAAAAAAAAAAAAAAATTGTATCCATGCTACAAATATAATAGAAAGAAAACTAAATGGTGTAGTCACAAAAATACATACATAGACTGGTAGAATAGAAAACAAATTCACACAAATATACCCATCTAATTATTGACAAGGAAAAGCCATATTCTGGAGAAATCCTTTTTAACACATGGTACTAGGCAAACTAGACACATACATCTAGAATTTACGTTCCTGTTTTACCCTGTAGAGAAAAAAATCAATTAAAAAATGGATGGAAGATCTTAGTATAAGACCTGAAACTTAGTATAAGACCTGAAAAAATGGATGGAAGACCTTAGTATAAGACCTGAAACTTTGAAACTGCAAAAACACAGGGGAGGGCTCAGTGGAATAAATGCTTCCCTGGCAACTGCAAGGGCCTGAGTTCAATCCCTGGTTCCGGAAAAAAAAAAAAAAAAAAAAAAAAAAAAAAAAAAATCAAGAATGCAAGGCTGCTAGGTGTGGTGATGCCCAGCACTCAGGAGGCTGAGGCAGAAGGATCAGCTGAGTTCAAGACCAGCCTGGGCTAACAAAGGGAATTCAAGGACAGCTCAACTACACAGTGAAACTGCCCCCCACCAAAAAAGCAACAGATTAATTCCTTAACCTTAAGCACAGAATGATAAAGGTGCTTTTGAGGACAATTTATTTGAGGACTATTGGGCTTTTTATGGTATCCAAGCTATGCTTTTTGGACATATGGTCAGAAGTAGATAGCAAATCTTTATGGTGCACATAAATCATTAACTTTTCCTCATTAATTACACTTCCTTTATATTTAGCAGTGGTGAAAATCTTACATTAAAATATAATGGCTCTGTCCTGCAGCCAATTTCGCAAAATTACTAGAATTCTAGCACTTCAGTATAAACTGTTCTGGTAGAAATTTGTAACAGTCTAAGCTGGTCCCACCCCAGGGCATGCTGAGGTGGCAACTGAGACTGGATGTGGTGGCATGCGACTGTAATCCCAGCTCATTGGAGGGTGAACACAGGGAGGTGGCTCACTAGGGAGTCTGAGCTATGTAGTGAGACCTGTAAAGCCGTACTAAAAATATAAATAAATATATAAATTTGTAATAGTGACAATTTTCTGTTAAAAATAGCAATGATAGAGAAATTATGAAAATTGTAGGTTTTTTTTTAATGTATTCAGCACAGGACCTCACTACACAGCTCAAAGGGACTTGTAGTGATCCTCCTGTCTCAGCCTCTACAGCACTGGGATTATAAGTGTGCACCACCACACCTGGTCTTGGTGGCTGGCTCAGTGTGCCCAGGGGCAGGGCTGACACAGTATGTGGTGCCAGGGATGGAATCTTGATGTCTGGGCTTGCCTAAGCAGGTGCTTAGTCCGCCAAACTATCTCACTGGCCCAATAAGAGGTTTTAACACTAACACAATACCTAACCCTGCCCTGTTCACTTGTCAGCAAGTGTTAAAAGTGTTAAGACCTTAAAAACTGGACACTGGGCTAGGGATATAACTCAGTGGCAGACTGCTTCCCTAGGATGCATGCAGCCTAGGGCTCAGTCTCCAGTACTGCAAAGAAAAACCTGCATCGTAGATATTACCACTGGGGATTGAACTCAGGCCCATGCACTTGCCAGGCAAATGCTTATTCTACTGAGCCATCTCCTGGGCTTTGGTTTTATTTTTTATTTTTATTTTTTGGTGGAACTGGGGGTTGAACTCAGGCCCTTGGGCTTCCCAGGCAAATGCTTATTCTACTGAGCTATTTCCCCGCTCCACTCAAATTTTTAAATGGCACCGAAAAAAAATGGCTATTTAAAATTGGTTATTACAACTGTTCTATAAATCCAACAAATGGAAAATAACAAAAAACTCTGTTGCAGTGTTATACGCTTGCCTTAGCAGCTTTCATTAGTTCATTTTTAAGAGTAAAAAGCATCTATTTATTGTACTACTGGATATACTTCTATGTAATAACTAATTGTAGGATGGCTTTGGTTATTTGTATCAAGACTTTAATAGTCTATTTTAATAGAGACTTCATGATCCATTTTTGGAGGTCCTCTTTGTGCAGGCAGGAGCTATTTGATTTATGGATATAGGCTGATAACATTCCTAGTACATTACAAACCTAAAAGGTAAATTACCATGTCCTTAACTCTAGTTTTCCCAGAACTTGGCTGATCTGTTGGCAGTATTTGGTAAATACAATAACTTGTATTAAAACAGGGGCATAGGGTGACTGGTATGGCCTTCCTATCCCTATACTGAAATCTCTTCTCCACTAATTCACAATTTCATTGTACTGGAGACAGGGTAGTTTAAGAGGTAATTCAGGTAAAAATTGAGTCATATGAGTGGGCCCTAACCCCATTAAGACTGTTGTCCTTATAAGCAGAGATTAGGACACAGACACAGAGCAGAGACCACACGAAAGCAATGGAAGAATCAACACTACTTCATCTTGGATTCCTAGCCTTTAACACTGTAAGGAATGAATTTTTTTAAACTTTAAACTTTATGATGTGACCATTATCAGTCCAAACTCTGTTGAAGGAGACAGGCATTTTTACTCGTTAGTAGAGGTATTCCATGTACTCAATGCCTTAATGATGACTTTGGTAGCTTTCAGAATACCCAAGTACCCCAATACCTTGAAGACCTTCAAATCAATAGTGTTAGCAGCATTAAGTAGTACAGAACTGTGATGGTTGGGTGTGACAGATACAGAACACCCAAGGATTTGGGCTCTGGTGTAGACTCCACAACCAACTTAAAATGGAGCAAGATGATTTCTTTAGGTCCCTTTATGCTCAAAGGCATTTAACTTAGTGATGAGTACAAGTCCTCTGCTATTTAAAAATATTTTAGATAATAAAATTACATATAAAAGCTTCACTTGGCCATACAGCTGTTTCTTTTTGTGTGTGTGCCTCTTTGAGACAAGGTCTCATTATATAGTTCAGTCTGGCCTTGAGCTCACTTTGTAGCCCAGGCTGGTCTCGAACTTGCAACAATCCTTCTACTTCTGCTTCCCAAGTGCTGTGATTATAGATGTGTGCCACCATGCCTAACTCCAGATTTCTAATAAAAACACCTCATGCTGAAGGACCACTACTAGCTGGGCATGGTGCTGACATATCTGGGACACTGAAATAAGAGGGTTGCAAATTAAAACTGGTAAGCTGGTACCCTTTTTGAGAACTTGTCTTCGGGGGAAAAAAAAAAGTACTAGTTACCTACCTGGTGACATTTTAAGAGATTTTACATACATCTGTGCCCTAAAGACTGATAATTTTTACCTAATACTTTCATTTCATTAAAATACTTTTAAGAGCATAAACTACTTTTACTGGAGTAAAAGATTTAAATAAGTAAGACTATGGTGGATGTGTTGGTGCATGTCTGCAACCCTAATGTGGGCAGCTGGGTGGGGCAGGATGATCTTCAATTCAAGACCAATCTTGGCTACCCAGTCAACAACTAAAGAGGGCAAGAAAAGATAGAGAAGAGGGGAGATGGGGAAAGAGGTAGATAAGGAGAGGGAAATAAAACGAAGGAAAGGGAAAGAAGAAAATGAAAAGCATGCAATCTACTTAAGACTCCAGCAATCTAGTAATTCTTTAAAGAACCAAGAGATAAAGCATTTCTCCAAGGAAAAGCATAGTTAGACAGTAGCTATGTTAAATTTAACTAACAAGGACAGAACTCAAGTCTAGGACCACATTTTCATATCTTAAAATTTGTTTATACTAATGCTATAGGGAAGACAAAAATAGAACCAAATTGAAAATAGTGTCCCAACTCTAATTTGACATGTTCATAGAAGGAAGGGGAGGAAGGATGCATATTAAACACTTAGTTATAACCAAAGGTAGAATGAGCCAAAAAATGCATTATAAAAATATTAGAAAAGCAATTTGTTCCTCAAAGTAAGAATTATCTCTAAATTATAAGAGCAAGGGCTTATTTTTTTGAAGTTGAGTATGTGTTTGTGTTCTTCATGACAAGCTGAGAAAGATTACTATAGAAAAAAGAAGAAAATATAACATCATTAGAATTACAGGTAAGACAAAGAAAACCCAAAGTACATACAAGAACACAGAAAAATTTTAAGAGAGTACAGATGTTATGACATTTATTAAAAGGCATGCTACAATGCTATACTGTTAGGAAAAGAGATTAGAGATACCAAGTAATAACAAATATACAAACTGAAAGAAAATGGAATATATTGTAGTGTACAGAGGCTTAAATTAACCATGCACTACGCATTTAGAAAATATGCTTTTAATATTTTATCTTCTCTTTGCATTGATAACATAATTCACTTCAACGATCACAGAATCCTTTTCTTCAAAGCCACAAACCATATTACAAATGAAAGCTGGTACTGTTGCTTATCAAAATATACAAGACAATTGATGTTTTATATAAAACCACTTTATATGTTAACTTGTTCCCAAAAACTTTTTTTTTTTTCCTTTTTTGGCCTGGTTAAAAAAAAAAAGTTGTTACAAATATTTACAGCATCTTCTTCTGTTAGATGAACATTGTTACAAACTCAAAAAGGGAATTTTATGAACAGACTACATAAAACACAAGACAATGTCACAGGCTCCTAGCTGTGCTATTTATTTTTTTCTGAATACAGTACTAAAAATGCCCATCAAACTCTTGTCATCCTAATTCATTCTGTTCATGTTTAAACTCCCACTTTCTCTAAGTAGTCTGTTCACCAAATAGGAAATAGAAAGTAAAGGCCGCTTTGCGCTAGGTGTTTTAGAAAGGAGCTTGGGGGAAATGGTAGAGGAGTTAAAACCAGAAGAGTCAGTCTTTGGTCAGAGCAATGAGGTGACATTTTGATGTAAAATTTTGCCTGGTCAACAATCTTTGTAATTAGTACTTTCCAGATGAGGGATGAACCTTTAAACAATCCAAGTGACAATGAAAATGCAAAAAAAAATGCCAGTGTGAATTTTTAAATGACACTGAAAAAATAGCTATTTAAATATTTGTTATTACAACTATTCTATAAATCCAACAAGTAAAAATAACAACAAAAAACTCTGTTGCAGTGTTAAGCTTGCCTTAGCAGCTTTCAATCATCACTATTATCACCAAGGTCACTGGACCACACAAATATCCCTGTTCTCTGGAACATATACCTCAGGTTGCAAAAACTAAAGTGACTACAGAAACACTTGAGCAGTTCTGTTCTTGAACCAGAATAAACTACAATGAATATTATGTGATAAAAGGCAAAAGCATAACTGAGAATGCATTTATAGAGTTACAATGACTTGCTTGTATGACTAGTCAGTCTGTGGGATAACATTCTCTTAAATCTATGTAGTACATGTTTCCTGAAAACCAGAACACTGACACCACCTTAGTCTCAAAAGAAGAAAAGGTCAATTAAGACTACTCAAGAAGGCACATAGACTTTGGTCCTGTTTTGTTTTTCTTTTTTATAAAAACCCCCAAATTAGGATTTTATTAATTTTCTACCTTTTAAACAATTCAAAACTAGCTGTTAGAATTTGCTCTGAAAAGACTGTAAGTAGTCTTATAGACAACAACACAATTCTTGTGAAAAACAGCTGTGTTACACTAAAAATTTTGTACAATTTAAATTGTACTTGTTTTAGCACAAAAGTAGAATATTTTAAATCTGGCAGTTTTATTCTCATTAGTAACAGATTGAGACAAAGGAAAGGCTAACAGATGCTATACATATAGTCGCTGTCTCTTTTTGGTTTAAAAATAGCAGTACACATTAGGTTTTCTAAGACAGTTATAGTTTGGCGATTAGGGTTTTTAGGTAACTCATCCAGGTCAAAAAAGATGACACATACTTTCGTGTTTGTGTACAAAAATATTTAATGAAAAGAGAAAAGAAACTTCATAACAATATTGAAATATAAACAGTGATTTGATGACAAAGAGTCTTTAAAAAGTTTCTACAGGACTCATCAGAGAAACAATAATGGCTAATTCTTCAACTGAAGTAGAACCTAGGGTCAGAGTAATAGGTGGACCCAAAGAAAGCCTGCTCTCTTAAGGAACTTGGCAGACAGACATTGTGGCTCTAAAAACTAAGGTGAAACACTGCTACAATTAACTGATGATAATATTTAGACTCAAATAATTTATGTCATTCTTAGGAGCTACAGGGTAATTCTGATATCCTCCAGTAAACTATCAATTAGAACAATATGTCATTTTTCTAGTTGTATCTTACATAAAACATATTTTACTAATATCCAAGTTATTCAAATCTCAAAACATTTTGGCATAGACTGCTAGTATTAAATGTGTACTGCTATTTTTAAAAGTCCTGAATATATATACTTTGTGTAAGTCAAGATACCTCAAAAAGTGCTACACCATTTCTTAAAGTAAATAAACTTAAAAATAGGATACTATGGCAGATCAACAGCAAAAATAAACCACTGCTTAGCAGATATTGAGTAAAGGCATGCCAAAATAAAAATACACAGATCTAGTTTTTCCACCACCCTGATATCTTTAAATCTTTTTATAAAAACTATGCCAACACAAACACTGTAGACCTCTATAATTCAAACAGCAAAGAGCTCAATATGGACAATATCCATGTGCTACAGCTAATTTAAGACACAATCTGATGGCTTCAAACATGCTCTTGAAAAACAAGAATATCCCACTTTTCCAAATCTTAATTTGGTTATTCTTTGTCAATAAATTAAAATGCATGTAATGTGCATATGTATATACAACATCAGAAGGATGCGTGTATGTATATACACTTATTTATATATACACACAAGCGCAAACACACACACGCACACACACATATCTACACAAATCCCTGAAAAGGATTCAAATGTTCTCTCTCAGATTTAAAGGCCATCTCCTACTTTAAAATTACATTCAACACTATTATGATTTACCTTCTGCTATCAGTAACTTTTGCTACACTTATGCTGGATGTTTTGAGAATCATAAATTAATAAATTACACAGTAATTTCCAACTCAAAGCAAGTTCAACTTAACACACTATTGAAAATTATAACAGTGCCTGTGTAGAATGATATAAAGATTAAATTTGGGGAGGATTACCAATATTTTTTTCCCTTTCCCTACTTACTGTATAGGTAAAAATATATTTCAAAAGTGAAGAGAAATAAATCCCAACTAGGTAAGTAATTATGCCTATCTATTCAGTCAATACTAAACCTATCCATTTGAAAGGTCTTAACTTGATGTCATCTTTCCTATTCTACCAATTAACTGTTGCTCAGTGTTGAGTGAATTCTGATTTTATATCTTTTTGCAAAACTTTTATTAAAATATCTGTATTCAAATTAGAGGTTGGAATACAGCAGAAAGACTGAGATATTCTTTTTAAATTTGAGATGAGCCACTTACAGAACACAGAAAGTGTAAAAGGGGTGGCTAAAAGGTAAAATTCTGCTTAAAAAATCTGATCAAGCACTGGTGGAATAATAATAACAGTTTCTTGTTAAAAAGAAATAGTTTTACATTATACAATCACTGAAGCAACATTAAAAGTCACTCTTACATTCAACCCAAAACAGCTAAAGTAACGAAGTATAAAAAATAATCCACTTCCTACTCCTAAATATATGAGCACTCAGTAAATTACATTAACAAAGAAAAGCAAGTTCTCACTTGAGTACTGAGAAGAACCAAGTAATCCTGAGACAAATTCTGATGGGCAATAAAGATTAGACAAGATCCAGAAACTGAGATTGCTTTCTACAGCCCCAAACTGGTGTGCTAATTGGCAACAGCCACTACCAGTCACAATGCAAAGGCCTACACCTGTGCACTGAGTATTCCCCAAACTAGTCACCCTTCCCTACCCCATCTCTGCACCAAAGCACCAAAAATTGTAATAAAAACTGTTACTTATGAAAACCACTTAAAATTGCAATGAAAAGAAACTTTTAAAATCCTTACCAAAACAGAGAAAAGAGAAAACAAATGCTCACCAAGCCCACAATATACTTTCAAGATATTTAGATAAAACTCTAACCTATTGTATCTTAAGCACATAATAAGGCACATAATAAGAAATTAAGTACACAGTAATTCTGAATAAGTATTAGAGAGTACAGTGGTACAAAAAACCCTTGAGATTATTTTTTTCTAAAAGAAGACCTTACCAAAAATAACTTTTAAAAAATCTGTCAAACCATATGATAGACCTGAATATTTTCCATTAAGACTGTAAACTTTTTTCTGAAAATAATTACAAAAAGTAATTTATAAGTAGGATTACTTTTTTTCAAATTTTCCAGTATCGTATTTATATTACTCAACAAAAAATATCATTTTGAGATTTAAGACATCATTTTTCTAATAAGATTACTGGTTATTCTGATTATCTTAATATATCCTAGTCGTATTTAACTTAATTTCCCTGGGCATAGTTTAGATACCTCATTGTACCAAATAGTCTTAAAATACAATGTATTATTCAAAGGAGTGTCACAGACTTAAAAAATGAAATCATAGAAAGAAAACATGCAAGTTTATAAATCTGCTTGCAATACAACTTGTGTTTATGTCTAATAATCATCAGTGTATGGCAAATATTGGACGTAATTTAAAAGAATAATTTTGCACTGGTGTCAAAGTTCAGAATCTTAAAGTTAAAAACTTAGCTGTAGATGCTTTAAATTACATCAAGTAATTTTAAAACTCCATATGATTAAATCTCTCAAAGTACAAAGGAATTTAAAAATGTCGTATAAGGCTGACAAGAATCCAAACTAAAATAAAGTTTGTCCTCTTGAACTGAAACTTACTGTGGGGAATTAAACTGTAAATAACATATTTTTTCCTGCAGGTATACTTTCATAGAAACCATAGTAGAAAGGAAAACAAACTTCTGATCATATACTGGAAGGGGGGAAAAACAATATTCACGTTTTTAATATACTTGAGTATCAAATTCAGAATTATTTTTGTGAAAAGAGGCAAGTTGGTCTTGAGCTGCTTCAGTCTATTTTCTGAAGGTTTTACTGAAATTATGGTCCAGTTTTAGGAGAAAAATTCACAAGAAAGTCAGATAGTAGATTTTGAGAAGGAAACTCTGAGGTGGTGATTTTCTCCAAGGTCATGATTATGAAGTTCAATGAGGGCCTGGATCGCTTCTTCCACAGATCCTAACTGAATGAGTGCCATTTTTCGATCTTTCCTAAAAACAGCATAAAGAGTATTTAGAATTAATTTTGTTTCCTTATTTCCTCCTACTAGCAGACTCATTTCAAAACATGTTAAATAATGTTAATGTGTCTCTTGAAAGCAAGGACTTACTGAAAGAATTTAAAAGCTTTCACTGAACATCCAGCCTCTGTGAAAAGGTTCTTCAGATCATCCATTGTAACAGAAGGGCTGTGAAAACATCAGAGCATCAATTATATTAGCCCAAATTCTCAAATGAAGCAAAGATTAACTTGAGTCACAATCAAATCTATAGAGTATTTTGTATATGGACAGACACAGCCATATAACAAAGACATGATTCAGAAATGCCCAGAAAGATTCTTAGGATAGAAATGTCCACAAACAACAGAATTTTGCCTTAATTTTACTTTTTTTAAGGAACTAGATATGAACCTAGGGATGTTCTACCACTGAGAAGCATCTTTAGCCATTTTTATTTTAGACAGAGCCTTGCTAAGTTTCTCATGCTTCTCTTGAACTTGTGATCTTCTTACCTCAGCCTCCTGAGCAGCTGGGATTAGAAGTTTCTGCTATCACACTGGGCCTGTCTCAATTTTGGCTAAAGATGGTGACAAATGTAAAAAGATAAAAAAAAATTTCTGTATATATTCTTTTGAAGTGATTATTTATAAAACTGGCTCAGTAATTAACTAATAATTTCAAAGTTACTTCCCTAGCTCTCACTTGTCTGTTACAGTCTAGAGTTCTATTTGTAATTACTTTTAATTACTTAACATGGATATGTGATAGGTTCTGAGACGGTCCTCAACTACTTCTGTCTCTAACATTTACATGCTTCAATATTCCCATCTTACAGCAAACAGAGAAATAATATATATAGTACATACTCACTAACCCTTAAGACAGCAAAGAAATGATGGTATGTTACTTTATATGGCTCTATTCTTGCCTAGAACTTTTTTTTTTATGTTGGAGGCTTGTGCTGATAAATGAACCAAAGGCCTTGTGCAGGTTAAGCATATGATCTACACCACTGACCTATATCACTAGATTCCCTCACCCAAAATTCTGACTATGACTATTTCTGATTCATAATAACAGTATTAGATAATGAATATTTACTATCTATGTTAAGCTATTTTACTTTGGGATGATCTATTATGTGGTAGAAAACTACACAATGGCCTATAAAAAGATGGGGGTGGGGCTATAGCTCAGTGGCAGAGGTATCTGCCTGGCAAGTGCAAGGTCTCAAGTTCAGTCCTCAGTACCATGGGGGGAAAAAGAGTCAACTGATAAAAGTAGACTCATCTTCTCAAAACTGACAAGTAAGGACAGTATAGAATGATCACTGGCCTATAGAAAGACATATCTGAATCCACATTCTTGCTTTTTTTTAAAAGATAGCATTTTGCTGTTCAGCCTAAGCTGGCCTTAAACTCACAGCACTCTTCCTGTCTCAGCCTCCTGAGACTTGGGATCACAGGCACATGTCACCACCCTGAGCACTTTTTTTTTTAAAGAGGAGATATTTAATTTGGTTCATGGCATCCAGGGTCAGGTGGCTTCAAGACAAGACCCATCATAGAAGGATGGAGCAAAGCTGCTCACTTCACAGTGGCCCAGAAGCAGAGCTGGCAAATGCCCGTGAGACTGTATTCTACCTCTCACTGACTTAGTGTATCACTTTGAGTAATTACTTACCTGAACCCTGAGCATCTGTCCCATCAATAAAATGAAACTGATAACCTCATCTCAAAGATTATTACAGGTACTCCAGAGTACTGGACTTATAACCATGAACTACCATATCTAGCACTGAATTCTTAAATACACAAATTATTTGATTTTTACTATTTCATTCACATGAGTAATTCTATCAAGAAATGAACAAGTATGTATCAATGTAGTATTTCTGCAAGTACTTATTTTTATGCACTTTCATAACTAGTGGCAGTTAGTTATTTTAGAAAATACTAACCTTTCACTTTTAAGACTGTAGAGTCTTAAGACACAATGTCTTAAGACAACAGCCAAATTAGAATAATTTCATCAGAGTATTTACCTTTCCCAAACCATAAATTATTGATTATTAGTGACCTAAATTAATAACTTATTAGGTACATACGGGATGTTGGATAGATGCAGTGTGGCTGATGGTGGAAAAATATTCTGGAAGTTTTTAGAGCCAGGCTTTTTAAAGCGATGCAATGGACTATTGCTGAAATCCTTAGTCAGTCCTTGGTCTTCCTGTCCCTCTCGAGGAAGCTGAACAGTTTGGTGTTTGGACAGCGTAGCACGGAGCACTTTTCCATATAGCCTCTGACCACTTAGATGGTTCATTGCTACAAGAAGAAAATAAGTTAAGAATCAAGATGTATTCTCAGTAATATCTAAGTTACCAGAAATTATCTTCTCTTTCTTCTTCTCTCTCTCTCTTTTTTTATGTATTTGGTACAGAGTCTACAGGGTGTTCAGGGTCTCACTACATAGATCAGACTTGTAGTGATCCTCCTGTACTCAGCCTCCCAAGCACTGCAATTACAGGTACATGCCACCACGCCCAGTCTCAATCGCATGGCCCTAGGGGGTGGGCCCAATGGCACACTGGGGATTGAACCCTGGCCACTGTGCTCTGCCTAATTAGGTGCTTTAGTCTGCTGAGCTATCTGTCCAGCCCTCAGAAGTTATTTTCTCTGAATCCTTTAAAATTAACTCAGCTTGAGGGATAAAGTATTTCAAATTCAAAAATTTTTAAGGGAACATTTTAATTTTAAGTTACTTCATTTTACTATAGTGAAATAATTAAAAAACAAAAATAACCACACAAAAGATAATGACATTCCAAGCAGAGTACGAGGAAGTTCTAGAGGGCCTAGAATACAACAATAGCTTTATCTTAGTCAAAGCATTTTTTCCAACAAATCTGAATAACAGTATTTTAATAGCCACTTTAAAAGTGAGGCTGTGGAATTACACCTTCTTGCACCATCATTGGGAAGTCTGCTCAAACTTCTAAATATTTCTAGAATTGCTTGGCAGCTTATAAGTTAAAAAATCTAACAAATGAAACAAAACAAGTCATATCTGTTACTTAAAACTTAATAACTTTTTAGAGTAAAACCTATATATATTAATATTGTTCAAGTAGAAAAATGGACTTCAGACAAAAGAGTAATGAGTATCTTTAAATCTTAAAGTATAAGCAGATGCAAATAATAATGAAGACTTTACCCAAGGAAGTATGCTTATAAAATTGTATAGTTTCTAAAAACACATTTGTCAATTTTGAAGGGAAATTCACATACGAACAGGTTTTCATCATCACCATTAGTCATTAGTACCTAGCTGGGCTTGATTTGCATCTGCCATCTGAACCAAGGCATTTTCCTTTTTATTAAACATTATCTTCACTCGATGCACATCACCATATACTCCTAAATAAAATAAAAAGAAAAAAACTATTTAATGATTGATTTATAGTATGTAATCTATTTTAGTGCATACCTAAAGGATTCTTTTCTCACACTATATTATTATTCCATGGCAATTTCAATACATATGCTTAAAAGGTCCGAATCTACTTAACTACTCAGTTTTTCCACTTGAATTTCCCACACTTAAATGTCTAGCATTCAGAACTGATTCATTCCCTCTTATTTTTGTCCATCTCAAATGTTGACTGTGGATAAATGACAACATCATCTACATAGTTACTCTAGTCAGGTATCTGAGAGTTAACTGTGATTATAGGCAAACTGATTCACTGGGGTGTGGAAAGAAAACAGAACTCCTACCTACTATTAACCTTTTTACATAACCAGAATAAAAGCATTACATTTAAATTTAAAGTCTATACATAGAGTTATAGGCAGGATATTCTACAAGGGCAATAGCATTTTCTCCTGTTTCTTCTTATGGCAGTTTATGTTAAGGTCTTACTACTATTCTTTGTAATGCAATAAGAGAAAGACTGTAAAACCTTCAGGATGTTTTAGAAAGAAACTTTAAAAAGACTACAATTTCATTAATACCAATAGGACCTTCTAGGTAAGGCAAGCAACTAAATAGAGGGGAAAAAAAGGGAACCAGCAACAGGAAAATAAAATGACATGGCTAAGTCACTACATAACAGTTATAATCATTGATGTAAATGCTTTCAATCCACCAATCACAAGAAACAGCCTTGAAGAATAGATCAAGAGACAAGATCCAACAATATGCTGCATAAAAGAAACATTTAACTCAAAATGAAATTCATACACTGAAGGTCAAAGGATGGGAAACAATACTTCATATGATAGGAAAAAGCTAGGATAGCTACTCTGCAGATAAAGTGAATTAACTTACTCTTCTCTCCCTTTTCCCTTCCTCCATCCCTCCCTTTCTTCATTCCTTCTTTCTGTGTTTTAACCCTCAATCAAACTCAGGCCCTTGCATTTGTCAGGCAGGCACTGCACCACTGATTTATATCCCCACATGACAAAGTGGATTTCTAGGCAAGACTGATGGAGAAAGACAAAGGTTACTACATATTTAAGAGAACACTTCAAGGATGAAGAGATAATAATCATAAATATACATGCACCAAATACTAGTGCATCCAACTATATAAAACAAATTTGACTTGAAAAATCAAATAAGCACTAGCACAATTTAACAGGGACGGGGGACAGGAGGGTGGGACTGGGGAGATAGTTTGGCAGTCTAAGTGCCTGCCTGCCAAGCGCAAGTACCCAAGTTCAATTCCCAGTACCACATGCCAGTAATCCCAGTGCTGGGAGGATAAGACAGGAGGATCACTACAAGTTTGAGCTACATAGTGAGACCCTATGCCATATAAAAAATGATTAAAAATCAAATTTAAAAAAAATGTAATGGAGAACCTTCACTCATTGTCACAAACAGATCAACTACACAAAAAACACAGAAAAACAAAAACTGCATCAAATCCGTGAACATCAGAATACACATTATCAGCTGTGCACGAGACATTCTCCAAAACAGACCACATACTAGCTCATAGAACATGCTTAAATAAATTCAAAGAACCTGAAATTACCCCATAAGAAACCACAAATACAACATAAATATATGGAAATTAACACCTTCACAAACAACCAGTGGGTCACAGATGAAATTAAAGAACAAATCAGTTTCTACAATTAAATGACAAAACCATTATAACAAACTCAGTGAGACAAAAAGTAAAGAAACTACATCCTTTCCAAGAGCATCAGAGATAGCTCAGGCAGATCAAAGTGCCTGCTTAGGCAGATGTAGGAACCAGGGTTGCATCCCTGGCATGCCACACCAGCCCTGCCCGCCCCCAGGGTGCTGAGACAGTGATTTGAGACTAGGCATGGTGGCCCACACCTGTAATCCCAGCACTTGGGAGGCTGAAAACAGGAGGATACAGTCCATTCTGTGTAGAGAGACCCTGCAGATCCTGTACTAAATACATTAAAATTAAAAACAAAAACAAGAGCATCAGAAAAAAGCAAGCATTTGTGAATCAATCTAATGAAGGAGGTAAAACAACTATGTTTAAAACTACAGTACTGTGAGAAGAGAATATCAGAAAATTTAAAAATATCCATTGTTCTTGGGTAGGAAGAACAAACAATGAAAATGGCCACATCTCCAAAATTAGTAGACAGATTTAATGCAATCCCAATCAAAATATCAACAGCATTCTTCACAGAATTAGAGAAAGTAACTCTAAAATTCATTTGGAAGCAAAAGAGACTTACAGTAGCAAAAGTAATTTTTAGAGCAACAAGGGTTAGGCAGGGATCATCACAATCCCTGACTTGAAATTATATTACAAAGCTACCATGATAAAACAAACAGATTAATGGAACAGGTTAGAAGATACAGAAACAACTCGAAATACTCTCTGCCACCTTATCTTTGTCAAAGGGGTCAAACACTTGCACCTGGAAGACAGATAGCCTCTATATAAATGGTACTGGGAAACTTGGCTTTCCACATTCCAAAGATTAAACCTAGACCTGTATCTCTCACCATGCACTAAAATTAAAGATAAAATAGGTAAATTCTTAAGGATATAAATGTACGCATAGGCCGGGTGTGGTGGCGCATGCCTGTAATCCCAGCACTCTGGGAGGCTGAGGCAGGAGGATTGTTGTGAGTTCGAGACCAGCCTGAGCTACAAAGTGAGCTTAAGGCCAGCCTGAACTGCATAGTGAGACCCTGCCTCAAAAAAGACAAAAAAAAAAAAAAAAAAAAAAAAAAAAAAAAAAAAAAAAAAAAAAAGTAGGCATAAAAACACCAAAATCCAGTTTTCTTTAAAAAGCAGACACATTTAGCTTAAATACATGAGATCTTTTTAAGATCTCATTGTACCTTAAAAATAGGGCAGGGAACCTTCAAGGCACAAAAAGGAGAGGTGCTTATCTTGTGGAATTAATCTAGAGATGAACAGTACTTTTAAAATTTAAAATAAAAAAAGACAACTACTTCAAATTTGCTGCTCTTTTCAGAAATGACATGTTCTTGGAATAGACATTCTGTTTTTTCTTTTGCCCTTGTAGTAGTGGGTATTAAACCTAGTGCCTTTGCATTCAGTTACCACCTCAACCCTTTTTATTTTTTGAGGCAAGGGCTCATTAAATTGTGTAGGCTTGACTCAAACTGATTCTCCTGCCTCAGCTTCCCAGAGTGCTAAGATTACAGGTGTGTGCCACCATGCCTAGCAGAAGTAGACATTTTATTTATTTAATTTTTAATAAAACAGCTTGCTTTATTTTTAATTTTATGTATTTGGTAGAGAGTCTCACTATGCAGGTTGGATTTATAGTGATTCTCTGGTTTCAGCTTTCCCAGTGCTGAGATTACAGTTGTGGGCCACCATACCCAGCTTTCGTACCTGGCTGCATTTGCCAGGCAAGCGTTTAGACCACTGGACTATCTCCATGGCCCTGAAGTACACATTTTTAAAAAACTAAACACACATAATTTTTCAAAAAATGTATTTAGTATAGGGTCTATAGTGCTTATAGGGTCTCACTTGTAGATGGGAGTCATAGTGATTCTCCTGTTTTCATCCTCACGAGAGTTGGGATTATAGGCATGTGCCACTATGCCCAGTTTCAATCACCATCTCAGTGGGCCCCAGAGGTGGGGCTGGCGTGGCAGGCCTAGGGATCGAACCCTGGGCTCCTACATCTGCTTAAGAAAGCACTTTAATCTGAGCTATTTGGCCAGCCCTATAATTTGATTTTAAGATACGGGAAATACAATTTTTAAATGAGTAAGAAATTCATTTTTAGAAAGACATGTTTTTGACTACGAGAGTAATATGAAAATGTGTTATTGAAACATGATTTTATTATTGATAATTACTTAAATGTATCATTATTTAACTTTTACAGTTATAAGAGAACAAAGGTTTTCTTTCCTTGAAATGAAGGACTTCTATGACATAATGTTCTAAAATCATACTGTGGTGATGGTGTGGTCTTGGACAGAAAATTGTATGGTTGTAAACTATACTTCAAAAATACTTTTTTTCTTAAAAAAAAAAAAAAAAAAAGCAACAAAACTATCACCAGATGCATGTGGTGAATGCATGCCTGTAATCCCAGCTACTTGGCAGGCTGAGGCCAACCCTGAGTAATTTAGGAAGACCTATCTCAAAATTAACAGGAGCTTGGGAGGCTGCTCCACTGAGCTTCCATGTACCAATCTCTCCAGCTGTCTCACCCATTCCCCTTGCCATCCTAGTATCGCTAAGAAAAAGACATTTGCTGTCTTTTTCTGCCTGCCTGACTTCATTCTTTCCAAGTAAGCTTAACATTTCTACTGGTTCCCTCAGGTTAACACTCCCTTTCTTTATGCTCCCAATACACCATCTACTTTTCCTATTATAAAAAAACTTTATTGTAATTACTTAGTAAATCATTTTATTCCATGTATCCTCAGTGTCAAACATACTACTTGGCATACACAGGTGATCAGTAATTAACACTAACTGAATCAATGTGCTTAATTCATATACATAGACAACATTAAAATTAATAAAAATGAACTTACCAAATAGGATAAAAAGTCCATGTGGTGTGATAAGCTGTTTGAAAAAGGATAATACAAAATATAAATGTTGAACTAAACAAGTGATTGATTGATTGATTGATTGATTGATTGACTGATTTTTTTGGCAGAACCAGGGATTGAATTCAGTCCCTTGTGCTTGCCAGGGAAGTGTTTATTCCACTGAGCCATCTCTCTGGCCCCATAAGTGAATTTTTAAATTAATTTGTCTATAGTGCATAATGACTATAGATTGTGTTTAAAACATCTTCTTACATTTTTATATATACTAGTAATGTTTTAATAGAAATCTTTAAACTTACAGAATTTTAATTTAACTACAATCCTATAACAGAAAGAAACCATTGTACCTTCTGAAAGACTACATGTAATACTCAACTCACATCAGGATTAAGATTGGTGACAAGTAGAACAGAATTTCCTGGTATACCACTTGCCCCAGGAATAGCCATTCTTCCAGTGATAGCAGAAGAGGTGAGTGCAAGTGGACCAAGAGCTCCAGGAACAGCTGGTACTGACAGACCTGTAAAAAACATTAAGAATAGTTCACATTCTAGTTATCAAGAGGATATAAAACTTGATGGAGTAAGTAAAACAATGAAAACAGAGCCAACATGTAGAAGAAAATGTATGAAGACTACAAAAGGATACAGAGAGCCAGTTTCTGCCTCACAGACTCAGTCTGGAAGCAGGTTTCCTTATCTGCTGACATTCGCATTCATACATACTTTTACTGTTCATACTAGACTTTGCAGAGTAACTGGACTCACTGGTTTACAGAAAAGCTATCAGGTTTCACAGAGGGGCTAACAATTGCAAGTATACTCTCTATCCTTAATAGGTATATTTCCCCACCTTTCTATTAAGTGGATGTGATTTCTCTACTGGCTTCTACCATAAAATGAGATAATGTACTACTTTTTGCAAAAGTCACAAAAGTATGTACAGGTATCTACATGACAGTTTACACAGGGAAAAGATTTTATGACACTGTAAGGTGTTATCAATATTATGATCAACAAGATTTATAGATTTCAATATTGTTTATAGCAGAACTTTTTCAGGGGTCTCCCATAGATACACTGTAATTACTGAAAGTTCTATAATACTGTACTGCAATAGTGACATTATACTCAAAAGCACTCTTTCCTAAAAGCCCCATTATGTCTCAGCTTTAAAATTACCTAAGATAAAATCTCTAGTTTATATAGTTTTATGTTCTAGTTTAAGTTTCTTAATTTGATTCCTTAAGTTCAACATTTTTTTTAAGTTCAACATTTTTAATGTCTGATCACTTTCTTATGTATCAAGTAATTAAACTGTGATGTTTCATATTTAGTCTACTCTACCTGACAATCTCAGAACCATTATTACCATTTTGATTGTTCAACTTTTAAAAACTGTTCTAACCACATTCTCAGGCTGAATACTTTTGCCATGAAATCCATATACAATAGCCCTTTCTACATAACCCTCCTTTCCATGCCCTTCCAAACTAAATCCTACAACTGTTGATACTCTCTGTAGATCAGCTATATATTGGTGAAGAGCATAGTTTAGGACTGTGTGTGTGATCTCCTGGACTTCAAAAGTCTTACCAAATCACCAGCCCCTTTACTCACAACTCTTACCTTTCTAAATAACTATTATTGTGTTTCATAAATACAATGTGTTTAAAGAGATACCTAAAGTGAGGGAAAATATATTACTACTTGTATATGTCTACCAATCAAATTCTGAGGAGTTTCAAGTTAAAACTATGCTTTTAAATTATTGCAGTAACTACTAAGAATAGTTGGGGCTGGGAGATAGCTTGGTAGTCTAAGTGCCTGCCTGGCAAGCTCAAGGACCCAGGGATTGATTCCCAGTATTGCATGCTATGCTGTCCCAGAGACTGCATGTTAGAGTATGCCTGTAATCCCATTGCTAGGGAGACAGAGATGAGGATCACTATGAGTCTGAGCTGCATAGTGAGACCCTATATCCAATTTAAAAAAGAAAAAAAATTTTAAAACTACGAAAAAGTCACACATATATATTAAGATGTATTAAAAAAAAAAAAAAAAAACTAAGACTTAAAACCCAACCTTCACACCAATCTTTCCTTTTTATTTTCATTTAGCTCTATTTATGGTTATGAGTATCAGTGGCAAGTAAGTGATGTAGAACATATAATGGAATTAACAGAATTTAAACTGGAGCCAGAGATAATTATTTGCTAATATAAGGAAGCTTTGTACCATATAACACACTCTATGGTTGATATGCCTAGATCCTTCTATTGTAAAGCCTTAAAATTATTTATTTTTAACTTATTGAATTCCTAGAAAATAAAAACTTTATTTAAAAATCATTTCAAATTCAACTTTAAAAGATTCACCTGTAGCTTGAGGAAATCCAATCGCTGGAGCAAATCCAGCAGCCCCTGCATATGGTGAAGATATAATACCTGGTGCACCTAGTGGGAAACAGCAAACAGCTAAAATAAATACTACCCTCTACAAATGTGCTTACCAAAGGAATACAAAATGGCTATAGGAGACTGCATTACACATAAAAGGAACAGAACTGTTAACAGTGAACATGTATTCAACAAGTGCTCCTTAATGTATAAGGGTCTTACCATCTCAGAGGCTAATCCCTTCCAACTGGGTTCAAGGAGCAAGAGTACAGCTTAGCTGTAAATTAAACTTGTACTATGCTGAGATCCTAACCTTTAGAGTACTTTTCTATATGAAAAATTATTAAATATTTATTAAATCTTATTAAATTATATAGTACCTACAGCATACTGTGCTGATAAAAACAAATATGAGATATAATTCTTGTCTTTGAAAGGTAACAAAATAAAATAAGATTCATACCCTGAGGGTCACATAGTAGTATAAGTAGGATAAGAAGGGATCACACAGGACTTGTTATCAGAGTTTGGAGGTTTCTTTGACAGTAGGGGAAACCCTAAGCTAGACTAAATGAAAAGCCGAATGTTTAGTGTTTTAAACGCTAAATCAGTACTGGCCTTATCTTTCTAAAATTTTAAGAAGCCTGGTGACTGCCATAAAACAAAACAAAACAAAACAAAACAGGAGTTAGTTCTACTGGAGGAGTCAGGTCTAATAGAAAAACAATTTTGGTTTGAGCTTTGTCAAGTTTGAGATGATGGTGAAATATAAGTGGAAACAAAAGGGACAAACAATGAGCAAACACAGATTTATAAAGTCTGTCTTGAAACAGGTGAAAGCCATTTGAATTAAAACTTCACAAAGAAGGTATTTAAAAAAAGATGTCAACTAGGTTGACAGGTGAAAAGGACAACATTTTCTTTAAAAAACTGGGAGTGAACAAGATGATAAGTAAGCAGCCAGGTCAGTAAAGCTATTTACTGAGGAAAACTAAGTCTTGCCTGGATTGGGAATGTAGGGTACAGCAACCCTAGGTTTAATCCCCAGGACTGCCAAAAAGCAAAAATAACAACCCTATCCCTACCAACACTAATACCAAAAACAAAACAAAAATCACCCAAAACAAAAGACGAGGCTATACCACAACAATTGGTTCACAAACCTAACCCTGTGAATCTGGGATTGGTTTTATTTAGCCTTCTATGGTAGCAGGCAAGAAACAAATCTATAGGATAACCCAGGATGTGAAACGAACATGACACCCTCAGTATACCCCATGTACCTTATCCATGTACTCTCTTTGCCCCCCAGGCTCTTACCTTTGTGTTCAGCAGAGAAGGGCTAGGAACTCCCTAAAAATTTCTAACCAAATGGACGTTCTTATGAAAATTTCCAGTCAAATTTACTTTTTATTGGAAAACCCAAAGCAAACTTTGCATTTATGTTGAAATAATTCCAGAGTCATTACTGTTGGAGATAAACAGTTTCTACAAAAACATACTATCTTGATTCTAAGCCTCCAATAATTCTCATGATTCTTCAGAAAGAATGAACCTCCCCCAAACATTTAAACAGAAAGACAAGTTAGCCATGATGGTGTTCAGCTACAGATCCAGCTACTAATGAGAATGAAGCAGGATTGCTTGAACTGCAGGTATGGGGCCAGGCTAGGCAACATAGTGAGACTCAGAATAGAAAGACAAGTAACTAAAAAGATTTTACATTCTGGATTTAGTATGTAAAGTTATATATAGTGTGTTTCAAGAAACTTAAGTCCAAAAACACCAGTAGGAGAAACATTTTATTGGAAAGTCAACCTAATACAACTTTTAGAAATAAAAATTATAACTACTAAAATCTGAAATTTCTGGAAAGACAATAATATGAAGTTGAAGTAATCATTAATGAACTGAAAGTTCCTAAACAATTATTCAGTATGTAGCTCAAAAAGATAAACAGGAAATATGAAGAAAGTCAGAGAGAGTGAAAAGAGTGAGATAGTAAGGGGTCAGGTCAAAGTTTTAGAAAGAACAGAACTAGTAGGAACTAAAACATATGAAGGGCTAATTTCTAGGATTAAAAATAATAGTCTCCAAATCAAAAAGCCCAAAGATCATGAAGGCTGAACAAATAAAAATGTTTTAAAGAAACTATGTGACATGAAAAATAAGACCAATATACAATAAATAAGCAGAAAAAAGAACTAGGTTGACAACTGACTTTTTAAGATCAATAATAAAAAGAATTATCATGGAATAGTATCTTTAATATTCTGAAAAAAAATCTGTCAATCAAGAACTTTACAGAGCATAATCATCTTTTAAAATTGATGACAGAATAGAGAACTTTTTGAGGGTAAGCGATGGACAAGTGAAAAAGATCAAAGCATGCTATGTAAAAGTAAAAATCTGTCAAAATGAAATCCTTTAATTTATTGGGGTTTTTGTCTTTCTCAGACAGGGTAACAATATGCAGTTCAGGCTGGCATTGAGCTCACTTGGTAGCCCAGGCTGGCCTTGAACTTGCAATGATCCTCTCCTGCTTTAGCCCCTGAGTTGCTGGCATTAATAGGTGTGTGCCACCATTCCTAGCCTCTGTTAATTTACATAACAACACAAAAAGTTTGGAAAACAGGCATATTTCTGGACACACAGTGAGCAGGATAAACAGTGGCAGAGTAAAGACCTATATCAAAATATAATCTTTTCTGGTCCTCGACTTGAGATAACTGCAAAACAACTCACTGAAGAAAAATAGTACATCTCTTAAAATTGGGAGGGCATCAGACAGGTAAACTAGCAATATAGAGAACCTAAAGAAATGGAGCATAATGCAGAGAAAAAAATGAAACAGTATGGAAGGCTAAGCCCAGCCACTGGGGAGGACTTGGCACTGCTGAAACAAAGAAACCCAGAAAAGGTTTGGCAGCACCAGAAGGAAAATAATGGATCCAGCTAGCAGTACCAGCACAAAAAAAAAAAAAAAAAAAAAAAAAAAAGGGGAAAACAAGTTATTATCAACAGCAAAAGCAGTGTGGTGGGGTTTTACCTAAAGTGATTCCTTCTGCATGGCAGACTATAGAGTTGGAAAAGAAATCCAGTGAAGTACCTACCATATTTAAGAGTGTTTAATATAGAGCCTTTTTTTTGCCAAGACATTGTTTAATACTAAGAAACAGAACAACTACAGAGTATCTACATTTCAAGACTTCTGGGCACCTAACCAGCAACTGGGCAGGAGACAGCCGCAAGAGACAGTCACAGAGAAGGCATGGGCTACACACAGGTCCCTGAGAAGTTTATGGTTTGGTCAGACAGTACACAGAGGTGCCACTGAGAAGCCAAGCCAGTCAATGTGAGGTTTTTGAAGGGAGCTGTGTATAGAAGGACTAGCAATAGGTCCAGTAGACTCCTAGACCACCTAGCCCCACTGTTGAAATCCAAAACATAGCTCAGTGGTCTGTTTGCTTTCTCCATTTGCCAATGCTATTAAGGGCATCTTCTCTAATGTACAGACAGGACACTCTATTGTAGAGAGTGCAACTCATAATTCCATAGCTTATAAAGGTAGGTGTAGAAAGTCAGGAATTTAGTGAATGGAAGGTCACAGAAGCCAGAAGCAGCTGGAATGAATATGGACCTAGTTTGGACATTACTGACCTACCAGGTTCAGAAGGAAAAGCAGAGCAGAAAAATACTAGTTCACTATCCCTCCCCAATATCTGGTGAATTCCAATATTACGGATCCTAAAAAAAAAGACAGCTCATTCAAAACCACGGACAGCATTCTGAAGATTCATTTCTCTTTTTCTTCATTAGTTTTCTGGGTTTCGGTTTTTTCTTTTTCTTTACTTTGCTCTTTTTCTTTTCTCACTTTTATCTAATTATATTATTTTTCTTTTATTTCTTAACAGGAAGGATCCTTTATCTTTCTTTTGTTCCTTCTTTTTCATCTTCCTTTTATTTTTCCCTTCTTTTTTTTTAACTTCTTTTTTTTTTCCCTTCACAATTCTCCCCACCTTTACTGGTATTGCTAGCAGCTTCATTAATCTTTAGATATTTACTTGACCTTGTAGTAAGATTGTTCAATTCTACTGTTAATGGTGGTATAGTTGTTATATTCAGTATTTTTGGTACATCAATATTTGGTTTGTCTTTGGGTCAAGATCTCTTTTCTATTATTAAAGCTGATACAGTGCTTTTGTATGTTCTTATGGCATGTGAATGTCTGGTTGTCTTTTACTATTATTGGTGCTGATTCCATTGCTAGCAAGGACTTGTATAGTTTTCTATTGGTGTCTCATAAGTTTAGAAACCAGTTTAGAAACCAGTATTTACTTTGTGTTTTTGTCATCAACATTAGTGCAGTTCATTTCCAAAGAATTGAGTGCTTGGCCAATTACACTGCACTATACCCCAAATTAACAGAGGTGGTCCGATCTTGGGACAAAGCCAAAGGCCTATAGAGGTAGTCATGCCCACAGTGCTTTACTGGAAACCAGGTACTGACAACAGAGATCTTCACTCTAGCAACACAATCTACTACAACTCACAGTAACAACAATAACAAAACCCACAAATCAAAACAATACAAAGGCATTCAAATATTTCTAACCCTCAAAAAGCTAAACCATTGACATGAAGGAGCAGAAATCAGGGGCCAAATTTGAATTATATGAAGTGAGGAGACACAAAAACAGTTCAATAAAGTGTTCAGCAAGTTCAAAGATGATATAACTGAATAGATTTACATGTAGTAAAATGACCAGTGAGCTTAAAGACACTAATAAAAGCTAGCTGAGTTGAACAAAACAATTCAAAACATAAATGACCAGTTTAACAAAGATTTTGCATGAAAAAGTACCATGCAAAAATAGAAGACAAAAACATTTTCTGAATGGAGCCCAAACATACACTAATGGAAAGACAATCTCTTTATTAAACAGTGCTGGGACAACTGGATAAACACATGCAGAAGACTGAGTGCAGACCCATGTATCACCATCTACTAAACAAAGATCAAATGAATCAAAAATAGAAGTGATAAATTATAAACAATCTACTGGAAGACACAATAGGTACAACTTTTTTGGGGGATATAACTCTTGAAGACATAGGTATAGAACTCCAATGGCACAAGAAATGAGACAACAGTGGGTCATATCAAGTTAAAAAGGTTCTGTACAACAAAAGAAACAACCAATAGACTGCAGACACAACCTACATAAATGGGAAAAAACTTTGCTATCTACTCCTCAGGTAAAGAACTAACATCAAAACTATGTAGTAAGGGCCAGGGAGATGGCTCAGTGGAATAAGTGCTTCCCTGGCAAGCACATGGGCCTGAGTTCAATCCCTGGTTCCATCAAAAAACAAAAAACAAAACAACAAAACAAAACAAAAAACCTATGTAATGAACTCAAAATAATTTGACCAAGCTAGCATCCCCTAAAATCTCTCAGGATATTTTAGAATGGCAATGAAGCCAAAAATGCCAAAAAGTCTAATAAATGAACTCACAAGGTAGAGTGAGCAGGTAAACAGGAAATTAAAAAGAGATTCATGACAACAAAATAATACAAGAACAGTAATAAGTCAACACTTTTCAACTCCCCCATCAAAAAGATAGATTTGGCAGGTTAGATTCAGCAGCAAAACTCAATAATACGATACATACAAAAAAACTCCACATTTCATCAAATAGAAATTCACAGACTAAAAAAAAAATCAATGGATGAAGCTGGGTGTGGTGGCGCAGGCCTGTAATCCCAGGACTCGGGAGGCTGAGGCAGGAGGACTGTTGTGAGTTCGAGACCAGCCTGAGCCACAAAGTGAGCTTAAGGCCAGCCTAAACTGCATAGTGAGACCCTGTCTCAAAAAGACAAAAAAAAAAAAAAATCAATGGATGAAAAACAATATTCCATGCAATCGGAGCCAGAAACAAGCAAGAATAACTATACTGTTTTCAGACAAAGTAGACTTTAGGCCCTAACTGAACAGACAAGGCAGAGAAGATCATTACATTTTGGTCAAGGGAACAACTCAACAGGAAAAAATAACAATTAATTGAACTGAACACTGAATATCCATACTCCCAAATTTATAAAACAAATGCTAAAAGAACATGCAAGTATTAGCACAATTGAGGTTCAATTCCCACCACTACATGCTGTGATGGCCTCGAACCTGGGATGGTGGCACACACCTATAATACCAGCCTTGGGGAGGCTGAAACAGGAGGATCACTAAGAGTCCAAGCTGCATAGTGAGACCCTATACCAAATACATAAAAAATATATAAATAAATATCAACACAATCACAGTGGGGGGCCTCAATACCCATCATCACAAATAAATCAATTAGGGCTCCAGAAATACCTCAGTGGTCTAACCGTCAGCCTGACAAGCCGAAGAACTGGGTTTGATCCCCAGCACCACATGCTATGCCTTCCCCACCTTTGAGCTGCAGAGTGAGACCCTATACCTTGAATCTGATTCCCTTGACTCTGACTCTTCTTGTTAATAGATCATCTAGAAAAAAAAAGTTAACCATAACTTCAAATAAATGAACTTAATAGATGAGTGTTCTACTCAATAACAGAATACATATTTTTCTCAGCACATGAACTTTCTCCAAAACAGACAGAATATTAATTCATACAGCAGGGGCCAGGGGAGATGGCTCAGTGGAATAAGCACTTCCCTGGCAAGCCCTGCCAAATGCAAGGGTCTGAGTTCAATCCCTGGTTCTGGAAAAAAAAAAAAAAATCCATACAGCATGCTTAAATGAATACAAAAAAATCAAAACTACTACATGCATAATATCACATCACAACACAATGAAAGTAGAAATCAATGGCAACATAAATTATGCAGACACATGAAGATTAAGCAATATTCTTCATGAAGAACTGGTAAGCCACCGAAGAAATCAAGAAAACAAGGTCTTTCCTAGGACTAAATAATGCCAGTACAATATACTAAACTTATGAGAAACAGAGCAAGTAGCCCTAGGAGAGATGTTTATAACTGTAAGTGCCCACATTGGAAAAACAGCAAGCCCAAATAAATAACCTAATAATGCATGCACATCAGTTCTAGAAAATCAAGGACAATCCAATTCAAGCTAGAACAAGAAAGGAAATCATAGATTAGTTCAAAAATGAATGAAATGAAACTTTAAAATACAAAGAATCAATGAATCAAAGAGTTCTTAGAAATAAAACAAAATAAACAAATCTTTACCCCCAAAAGGGGAAAAAAAAAACCAAACATATTAATGCAAAAAAGGTGAGATCACCAAAACTCAGACTGTTAATAATTACTATAGAAACAAGTATGTCAATAAACTGGGGAATCCAAAAGAAAACAGATTCCAAGATACATATGAAGTAACAAAACTGAACCAAGAAGATATAAAACCTCTGAATAATCCACTAACAGGGAGTGAAATTGAAGAAGGAACCAACAACAACAAAAACCTTACCAACAAAGCCCAGGACCCATGGATTCACCACTGAATTATACAAAAATTTCAGGGTATATCTAAGAGCAGTATTCTTCAAACTAATAAAACTGAAAGGGAAGGGGTACTGACAATTTCTTATCTGGAAGCTAGCCTTATCTTGATTTGAAAACCTTATAAGGAGTCAACTAAAAAAAAGAAAATTATATATACGCAAATCTCTATAATGAACAGAATGCAAAAATCCTCAAAGATACTCGCAAACAGGAGGCAAAATATAAATAAATAAAGATCATGCATCAACCAAGTAGGCTTCACCCCAGGAAATACAAGGATGATTCAAAATATGCACATCAGTTAGGTGTAACACATCACATAAGCAGAAAGAAATAAAAGAATCACAGGATCATCTCAAGAGATCAGAAAAAGCCACTGACAAAATTCAGTATTCATTCATGATTTAAAAAAAAAGAATGAAGGTAACATACAGAAAGACTTTCTCTCAAGCTGATAAATGCCATTATAACAACAAATCTATTGCTAATATCATATTAAATGGGGAAACTAAAAGCTTTACCTCTAAGGTAAAGAATAAGAACAGGACACCTACTATTACCTGTGTTCAATATTACACTCTTTTTTTTTTTTTGCAGATCTGGGGACTCAGGCCTTGTGGTCGGTTCAATATAAGTACTCTGGCAAATATTCTGCCATTATCCTCCAAAATTTTCTTGTGCTTCTTTGTAACCTATCTTCCCCTCCATACCTAATCCCCAAGTAGTGATTTGTCACATTAATGTATTTTGCATTTTATGTTACACATATAAAGTACACAATCATGCTATGTTAATTTTTCTGTTATTGAGACACACACCCACAACTTAAACGAGCTTCATTTGGCTCATGGTTTTAGGGGATTCAGTCCACAGCTGGCTGGCTCAAAACAAGAAATATCATGGTGGAAGGGTGGGTAGAAAAACAAAATGCTTGGTTCACTGTAGGCAGGAAGCAGAGCAGGGAAAGAGCACCAGAGAGGAGGGGTCAAGCCTCCATGACCCACCATGACATATTTGGAAGTATGCTTAACTAATCCCTGACAGCTCCCAAGCCAACCAAGTTGACACAACTAAATTTAACCACACATACATATAAGAGGCGTTACTGTCTCTCTGGCTTCACTCATGCAGCATAATCCATTTTCCCTTACTACTAGTTTATTTCTTTGTGTGGCTGAATAGTATTTGATTGCACAGATATTCCACATTTTTATTCATTCATTTGTTAATAGAGTATTTCTAGATTTTAGCATTTACACTGAACATTTGCATAGAAATACCTGTGTGAGATCTTTATTATTTTTATGGGGTTGGTGGCTTAGGAAGGGGTTGGTTCAGGTCATATAGTACGTCACACATATTTATTTATTTATTTAGTTAGTTAGTTAGTGTTAGTTAGTAAGTAAGTATAGGGGCTCAAATGTGAGACCTTGTGCTTGACAAGCCAGGACTTAGGCCGCTGAGCTATATCCCTGGCCCTTTTTTGCCTTTTTGACAAGGTCTCACTGGGCAGTTCAGGCTGGCCTTAAGCTCACTTTGTAGCTCAGGCTGGTCTTGAACTCACAACAATCCTCCTGCCTCAGCCTCCCAAGTGCTGGGATTATAGGCCTGCACCACCAAGCCTGGCCAGCAGAAAAGTATTAAACTGAAGTATAAGAAGTAAAACCATATTATTATGCTGAGCTGTAAAAGACTCAAGTCAACAATTTCTGACACAGCCAGACATACGGAAAACCCAATACTATTATGCACTACTGGACTATTTGGGAATATTTTGCTGAATTCACATACCTATAATATTTAATTGACAAAACTAAACAAAAAAGAGGATACAAATGAATGACCATATTGTATCTGTATATTCAAAATAGTTGACAGATACATAGCTACATACTCTTAATTCAATGAATAGAGGGATCTGTTCTAATAGTGTTTGTAAACAGAATATTATATCTGCATCTTGTACAACAATTA